>JAFMSR010000004.1:20252118-20275772 GCA_022818135.1 Saxidomus purpurata | reverse complement strand
TAGATTTTACATGCTCTCAAAACAGTATTTTGTTCATATTACATTTTCAATTATTCACATTACAGATTTGAAAATTCCTTGCAGTTTTTATTAATAATATCCTTAAGAAATGAAGTGCACATAGGGTTCCAACTAATCATGATCTACATTAATTTTGGTTTCAAAAATGGTAACATTTTTTGCCACTATTAAAGCAATGCTTCCATGCGAATGCAAGAAAAACATATATCACTCAAATGTGTTGCACTCTACTGGAACAGTATTGACTTTTAAACTAAGTGCCCTTACCATACCTCAAGTGTCTAAATTAATAATGTCTTTTATTAAGCCTTGCTTGACCAATGGAGCTATTCATAGCCTTATCTGTCTGAATGAGTCTTTCGCTCTGATTGTCTAGCTGAATAGCTAAAAGGAGTCACATGTACATATGATAAGATTAAGATCTGTTTCTAGCTTGTAATAGCATCTGATAATTGCATCTGTTCAAAGTTCAACTAGCATATGCTATGCTTGTAGCTTAAATTTTGGAAAATGTATTTGTTTGATTTTAAAAAATTGTACACAAAAGATGGAATTATGTTGTTAGGTTTCCTTTTATGCATTTTTAGCTCGACTATTCGGAGAATATGGAGAGCTATTACAGTCACTTGTGCGGGAGGCATGGCGTTGGGTTCTTTTGGTAAAGTTTTGCCTGCTAAGTACTATCATGCACATATCTCAGTAACCACTTATGATATTGACTTGAAACTTTGTTCATGTCTTTAGGGGTGTCATACAATCAAGGCAGATAACTCTTGAAAAAGTTTAGTACAAATTATGGCCCTTGTTTGACTTTGAAAATTTGGTTAAAGTTTTGCCTGCTAGGTACTATCATGCACATATCTCAGTAACCACTTATGATATTGACTTGAAACTTTGTTCATGTCTTTAGGGGTGTCATACAATCAAGGCAGTTAACTCTTGAACAAATTTAGTACAAATTATGGCCCTTGTTTGACTTTGAAAATTTGGTTAAAGTTTTGCCTGCTAGGTACTATCATGCACATATCTCAGTAACCACTTATAATATTGACTTGAAACTTTGTTCATGTCTTTAGGGGTGTCATACAATCAAGGCATATAACTCTTGAAAAAATTTAGTACAAATTATGGCCCTTGTTTGACTTTGAAAATTTGGTTAAAGTTTTGCCTGCTAGGTACTATCATGCACATATCTCAGTAACCACTTATGATATAGACTTGAAACTTTGTTCTTGTCTTTAGGGGTGTCATACAATCAAGGCAGTTAACTCTTGAAAAAATTTAGTACAAATTATTGCCCTTGTTTGACTTTGAAAATTTGGTTAAAGTTTTGCCTGCTCGGTACTATCATGCACATATCTCAGTAACCACTTGTGATATTGACTTGAAACTTCGTTAATGTCTCTAGGGGTGTCACACAGTCAAGTCAGATAACTCTTGTATAAATTTAGTACTAATTATGGCCCTTGTTTGACTTTGAAAATTTGGTTAAAGTTTTGCCTGCTCGGTACTATCATGCACATATCTCAGTAACCACTTATGATATTGACTTGAAACTTTTTAATGTCTGAAGAGGTGTCACACAGTCAAGACAGATAACTCTTGTTTAAATTTAGTGCAAATTATGGCCCTTGTTTGACTTTGAAAATTTGGTAAAGTTTTGCATGCAAGGTACTATCATGCACATATCACAGTAACCACTTATGGTAGTTATATCAAACCTTGCAATAGTGTTCAGGGTAAATTTTGTATCAAACAATTAATTTACCAAAATAAATCTATTGTTATAGATTTTGACTTTTTTATGATTCAACTTTCCTAGTTTATACTTAATAGTTAGCAGAATTTTTGTTTTGCTATTACACTGATAAAAGTTTTGTTTTATTAGCAAACACCCACAATAGTCGAGCGTGCTGTCTTATGGACAGCTCTTGTTGAATGATACTAACAATCCATCCATCCATAATCATTGAAAAAAGGGAGAAGTAATTGGGTTTTACACATTAAGGGGGAAAACTCTGAAATGCTGGACAAAATCCAGAGTTGACCTAAGAAAACTACTGTACCAATCATATTTGAAAACAACTCCCTGAAATTAAAAAAAAAATTATGAGATTACTATGAGGACATGCACATATTTCCGCCCAACCTAAACTTTTTACGTCTTAAATATTAAGAATATTAACAAAATGTTAAAAGAAATTGTTACAGAACTTGTTCATTTTAAACATTAACAAAATGTCTGCAGAAATTGTTATGGAAAGGATTGTTAAAATGTTAAAGAAAATGTTTACGAAAATCAATTTTAAAATGTTAAAGAAATCATTACGCCATGTGTGATTTTAAATGTTAAGAATGTCCTACAGCACCATGTGTGATTTTAAATGTTAAGAATGTCTGAACTGACTTAAAGAAAATGTTGAGGATGGTTTTTAAATATTGAAAAGAAAGTTTTACAGAACTTGTTCATTTTAAATGTTAACAAAATGTCTGCAGAAATTGTTGAGGATGGTTTTAAATGTTAAAAGAAATTGTTACAGAACTTTCATTTTAAATATTAACAAAATGTTAAAAAAAGAAAAGTGTTACGGAAATTGTTACAGAACTTGTTCATTTTAAATGTTAAAAAAATGTCTGCAGAAATGGTTATGGAAAGGTTAGTTAAAATGTTAGTTAAAAGAAATCGTCACGCCACGTGTGATTTTAAATGTTAAGAATGTCCGCTGCGCCATGTGTGATTTTAAATGTTAAGAATGTCCGCTGAACTGACTTAAAGAAATTGTTGAGGATGGTTTTAAATGTTAAAAGAAATTGTTACAGAACTTGTTCATTTTAAATATTAACAAAATGTTAAAGAAAGTGTTACGGAAATTGTTACAGAACTTGTTCATTTTAAATGTTAACAAAATGTCTGCAGAAATGGTTATGGAAAGGTTCGTTAAAATGTTATGTTAAAAGAAATCGTCACGTTATTTTAAATGTTAAGAATGTCCGCTGCGCCATGTGTGATTTTAAATGTTAAGAATGTCCGCTGAACTGACTTAAAGAAATTGTTGAGGATGGTTTTAAATGTTAAAAGAAATTGTTACAGAACTTGTTCATTTTAAATATTAACAAAATGTTAAAGAAAGTGTTACGGAAATTGTTACAGAACTTGTTCATTTTAAATGTTAACAAAATGTCTGCAGAAATGGTTATGGAAAGGTTCGATAAGTTCGTTAAAGGGGGGGGGGAGGAAAGGGGGGGGGGGGGGGGGGGGGGGGGGGGGGGGGGGGGGGGGGGGGGGGGGGGGTTTTTTTTGTTGGGGGGGTGGGGTGGGTTGGTTTAAAAAAATTGTTGGGGATGGTTTTAAATGTTAAAAGAAATTTTACAGAAGGGGGGGGGGGGGGGGGGGGGGGGGGGGGGGGGGGGGGGGGGGGGGGGGGGGGGGGGGGGGGGGGGGGGGGGGGGGGGGGGGGGGGGGGGGGGGGGGGGGTGGGGGGGGGGGGTTTTAATTTTAAAAAAAAATTATTAAAGAACTTGTTCATTTTAAATATTAAGGGGGGGGGGGGGGGGGGGGGGGGGGGGGGGGGGGGGGGGGGGGGGGGGGCAAAATGTTAAAAGAAAGTGTACGGAAATTGTTACAGAACTTGTTCATTTTAAATGTTAACAAAATGTCTGCAGAAATGGTTATGGAAAGGTTCGTTAAAATGTTATGTTAAAAGAAATCGTCACGCCACGTGTGATTTTAAATGTTAAGAATGTCCGCGGCATGTGTGATTTTAAATGTTAAGAATGTCCGCTGAACTGACTTAAAGAAATTGTTGAGGATGGTTTTAAATGTTAAAAGAAATTGTTACAGAACTTGTTCATTTTAAATATTAACAAAATGTTAAAGAAAGTGTTACGGAAATTGTTACAGAACTTGTTCATTTTAAATGTTAACAAAATGTCTGCAGAAATGGTTATGGAAAGGTTCGTTAAAATGTTATGTTAAAAGAAATCGTCACGCCACGTGTGATTTTAAATGTTAAGAATGTCCGCGCGCATGTGTGATTTTAAATGTTAAGAATGTCCGCTGAACTGACTTAAAGAAATTGTTGAGGATGGTTTTAAATGTTAAAAGAAATTGTTACAGAACTTGTTCATTTTAAATATTAACAAAATGTTAAAGAAAGTGTTACGGAAATTGTTACAGAACTTGTTCATTTTAAATGTTAACAAAATGTCTGCAGAAATGGTTATGGAAAGGTTCGTTAAAATGTTATGTTAAAAGAAATCGTCACGCCACGTGTGATTTTAAATGTTAAGAATGTCCGCGGATGTGTGATTTTAAATGTTAAGAATGTCCGCTGAACTGACTTAAAGAAATTGTTGAGGATGGTTTTAAATGTTAAAAGAAATTGTTACAGAACTTGTTCATTTTAAATATTAACAAAATGTTAAAGAAAGTGTTACGGAAATTGTTACAGAACTTGTTCATTTTAAATGTTAACAAAATGTCTGCAGAAATGGTTATGGAAAGGTTCGTTAAAATGTTATGTTAAAAGAAATCGTCACGCCACGTGTGATTTTAAATGTTAAGAATGTCCGCTGCGCATGTGTGATTTTAAATGTTAAGAATGTCCGCTGAACTGACTTAAAGAAATTGTTGAGGATGGTTTTAAATGTTAAAAGAAATTGTTACAGAACTTGTTCATTTTAAATATTAACAAAATGTTAAAGAAAGTGTTACGGAAATTGTTACAGAACTTGTTCATTTTAAATGTTAACAAAATGTCTGCAGAAATGGTTATGGAAAGGTTCGTTAAAATGTTATGTTAAAAGAAATCGGCCCCCACGTGTGATTTTAAATGTTAAGAATGTCCGCTGCGCCATGTGTGATTTTAAATGTTAAGAATGTCCGCTGAACTGACTTAAAGAAATTGTTGAGGATGGTTTTAAATGTTAAAAGAAATTGTTACAGAACTTGTTCATTTTAAATATTAACAAAATGTTAAAGAAAGTGTTACGGAAATTGTTACAGAACTTGTTCATTTTAAATGTTAACAAAATGTCTGCAGAAATGGTTATGGAAAGGTTCGTTAAAATGTTATGTTAAAAGAAATCGTCACGCCACGTGTGATTTTAAATGTTAAGAATGTCCGCGCGCCATTGTGATTTTAAATGTTAAGAATGTCCGCTGAACTGACTTAAAGAAATTGTTGAGGATGGTTTTAAATGTTAAAAGAAATTGTTACAGAACTTGTTCATTTTAAATATTAACAAAATGTTAAAGAAAGTGTTACGGAAATTGTTACAGAACTTGTTCATTTTAAATGTTAACAAAATGTCTGCAGAAATGGTTATGGAAAGGTTCGTTAAAATGTTATGTTAAAAGAAATCGTCACGCCACGTGTGATTTTAAATGTTAAGAATGTCCGCGCGCCATGTGTGATTTTAAATGTTAAGAATGTCCGCTGAACTGACTTAAAGAAATTGTTGAGGATGGTTTTAAATGTTAAAAGAAATTGTTACAGAACTTGTTCATTTTAAATATTAACAAAATGTTAAAGAAAGTGTTACGGAAATTGTTACAGAACTTGTTCATTTTAAATGTTAACAAAATGTCTGCAGAAATGGTTATGGAAAGGTTCGTTAAAATGTTATGTTAAAAGAAATCGTCACACGTGTGTTTTAAATGTTAAGAATGTCCGCTGCGCCATGTGTGATTTTAAATGTTAAGAATGTCCGCTGAACTGACTTAAAGAAATTGTTGAGGATGGTTTTAAATGTTAAAAGAAATTGTTACAGAACTTGTTCATTTTAAATATTAACAAAATGTTAAAGAAAGTGTTACGGAAATTGTTACAGAACTTGTTCATTTTAAATGTTAACAAAATGTCTGCAGAAATGGTTATGGAAAGGTTCGTTAAAATGTTATGTTAAAAGAAATCGTCCCGCCACGTGTGATTTTAAATGTTAAGAATGTCCGCTGCGCCATGTGTGATTTTAAATGTTAAGAATGTCCGCTGAACTGACTTAAAGAAATTGTTGAGGATGGTTTTAAATGTTAAAAGAAATTGTTACAGAACTTGTTCATTTTAAATATTAACAAAATGTTAAAGAAAGTGTTACGGAAATTGTTACAGAACTTGTTCATTTTAAATGTTAACAAAATGTCTGCAGAAATGGTTATGGAAAGGTTCGTTAAAATGTTATGTTAAAAGAAATCGTCACGCCACGTGTGATTTTAAATGTTAAGAATGTCCGCGCGCCATGTGTGATTTTAAATGTTAAGAATGTCCGCTGAACTGACTTAAAGAAATTGTTGAGGATGGTTTTAAATGTTAAAAGAAATTGTTACAGAACTTGTTCATTTTAAATATTAACAAAATGTTAAAGAAAGTGTTACGGAAATTGTTACAGAACTTGTTCATTTTAAATGTTAACAAAATGTCTGCAGAAATGGTTATGGAAAGGTTCGTTAAAATGTTATGTTAAAAGAAATCGTCACGCCACGTGTGATTTTAAATGTTAAGAATGTCCGCTGCGCCATGTGTGATTTTAAATGTTAAGAATGTCCGCTGAACTGACTTAAAGAAATTGTTGAGGATGGTTTTAAATGTTAAAAGAAATTGTTACAGAACTTGTTCATTTTAAATATTAACAAAATGTTAAAGAAAGTGTTACGGAAATTGTTACAGAACTTGTTCATTTTAAATGTTAACAAAATGTCTGCAGAAATGGTTATGGAAAGGTTCGTTAAAATGTTATGTTAAAAGAAATCGTCACGCCACGTGTGATTTTAAATGTTAAGAATGTCCGCTGCGCCATGTGTGATTTTAAATGTTAAGAATGTCCGCTGAACTGACTTAAAGAAATTGTTGAGGATGGTTTTAAATGTTAAAAGAAATTGTTACAGAACTTGTTCATTTTAAATATTAACAAAATGTTAAAGAAAGTGTTACGGAAATTGTTACAGAACTTGTTCATTTTAAATGTTAACAAAATGTCTGCAGAAATGGTTATGGAAAGGTTCGTTAAAATGTTATGTTAAAAGAAATCGTCACGCCACGTGTGATTTTAAATGTTAAGAATGTCCGGGCATGTGTGATTTTAAATGTTAAGAATGTCCGCTGAACTGACTTAAAGAAATTGTTGAGGATGGTTTTAAATGTTAAAAGAAATTGTTACAGAACTTGTTCATTTTAAATATTAACAAAATGTTAAAGAAAGTGTTACGGAAATTGTTACAGAACTTGTTCATTTTAAATGTTAACAAAATGTCTGCAGAAATGGTTATGGAAAGGTTCGTTAAAATGTTATGTTAAAAGAAATCGTCACGCCACGTGTGATTTTAAATGTTAAGGAGTCCGCTGCGCCATGTGTGATTTTAAATGTTAAGAATGTCCGCTGAACTGACTTAAAGAAATTGTTGAGGATGGTTTTAAATGTTAAAAGAAATTGTTACAGAACTTGTTCATTTTAAATATTAACAAAATGTTAAAGAAAGTGTTACGGAAATTGTTACAGAACTTGTTCATTTTAAATGTTAACAAAATGTCTGCAGAAATGGTTATGGAAAGGTTCGTTAAAATGTTATGTTAAAAGAAATCGTCACGCCACGTGTGATTTTAAATGTTAAGAATGTCCGCGGATGTGTGATTTTAAATGTTAAGAATGTCCGCTGAACTGACTTAAAGAAATTGTTGAGGATGGTTTTAAATGTTAAAAGAAATTGTTACAGAACTTGTTCATTTTAAATATTAACAAAATGTTAAAGAAAGTGTTACGGAAATTGTTACAGAACTTGTTCATTTTAAATGTTAACAAAATGTCTGCAGAAATGGTTATGGAAAGGTTCGTTAAAATGTTATGTTAAAAGAAATCGTCACGCCACGTGTGATTTTAAATGTTAAGAATGTCCGCGGATGTGTGATTTTAAATGTTAAGAATGTCCGCTGAACTGACTTAAAGAAATTGTTGAGGATGGTTTTAAATGTTAAAAGAAATTGTTACAGAACTTGTTCATTTTAAATATTAACAAAATGTTAAAGAAAGTGTTACGGAAATTGTTACAGAACTTGTTCATTTTAAATGTTAACAAAATGTCTGCAGAAATGGTTATGGAAAGGTTCGTTAAAATGTTATGTTAAAAGAAATCGTCACGCCACGTGTGATTTTAAATGTTAAGAATGTCCGCGCGCATGTGTGATTTTAAATGTTAAGAATGTCCGCTGAACTGACTTAAAGAAATTGTTGAGGATGGTTTTAAATGTTAAAAGAAATTGTTACAGAACTTGTTCATTTTAAATATTAACAAAATGTTAAAGAAAGTGTTACGGAAATTGTTACAGAACTTGTTCATTTTAAATGTTAACAAAATGTCTGCAGAAATGGTTATGGAAAGGTTCGTTAAAATGTTATGTTAAAAGAAATCGTCACGCTGTGATTTTAAATGTTAAGAATGTCCGCGCGCCATGTGTGATTTTAAATGTTAAGAATGTCCGCTGAACTGACTTAAAGAAATTGTTGAGGATGGTTTTAAATGTTAAAAGAAATTGTTACAGAACTTGTTCATTTTAAATATTAACAAAATGTTAAAGAAAGTGTTACGGAAATTGTTACAGAACTTGTTCATTTTAAATGTTAACAAAATGTCTGCAGAAATGGTTATGGAAAGGTTCGTTAAAATGTTATGTTAAAAGAAATCGTCACGCCACGTGTGATTTTAAATGTTAAGAATGTCCGCTGCGCCATGTGTGATTTTAAATGTTAAGAATGTCCGCTGAACTGACTTAAAGAAATTGTTGAGGATGGTTTTAAATGTTAAAAGAAATTGTTACAGAACTTGTTCATTTTAAATATTAACAAAATGTTAAAGAAAGTGTTACGGAAATTGTTACAGAACTTGTTCATTTTAAATGTTAACAAAATGTCTGCAGAAATGGTTATGGAAAGGTTCGTTAAAATGTTATGTTAAAAGAAATCGTCACGCCACGTGTGATTTTAAATGTTAAGAATGTCCGCTGCGCCATGTGTGATTTTAAATGTTAAGAATGTCCGCTGAACTGACTTAAAGAAATTGTTGAGGATGGTTTTAAATGTTAAAAGAAATTGTTACAGAACTTGTTCATTTTAAATATTAACAAAATGTTAAAGAAAGTGTTACGGAAATTGTTACAGAACTTGTTCATTTTAAATGTTAACAAAATGTCTGCAGAAATGGTTATGGAAAGGTTCGTTAAAATGTTATGTTAAAAGAAATCGTCACGCCACGTGTGATTTTAAATGTTAAGAATGTCCGCTGCGCCATGTGTGATTTTAAATGTTAAGAATGTCCGCTGAACTGACTTAAAGAAATTGTTGAGGATGGTTTTAAATGTTAAAAGAAATTGTTACAGAACTTGTTCATTTTAAATATTAACAAAATGTTAAAGAAAGTGTTACGGAAATTGTTACAGAACTTGTTCATTTTAAATGTTAACAAAATGTCTGCAGAAATGGTTATGGAAAGGTTCGTTAAAATGTTATGTTAAAAGAAATCGTCACGCCACGTGTGATTTTAAATGTTAAGAATGTCCGCGCGATGTGTGATTTTAAATGTTAAGAATGTCCGCTGAACTGACTTAAAGAAATTGTTGAGGATGGTTTTAAATGTTAAAAGAAATTGTTACAGAACTTGTTCATTTTAAATATTAACAAAATGTTAAAGAAAGTGTTACGGAAATTGTTACAGAACTTGTTCATTTTAAATGTTAACAAAATGTCTGCAGAAATGGTTATGGAAAGGTTCGTTAAAATGTTATGTTAAAAGAAATCGCGCCACGTGTGATTTTAAATGTTAAGAATGTCCGCGCGCCATGTGTGATTTTAAATGTTAAGAATGTCCGCTGAACTGACTTAAAGAAATTGTTGAGGATGGTTTTAAATGTTAAAAGAAATTGTTACAGAACTTGTTCATTTTAAATATTAACAAAATGTTAAAGAAAGTGTTACGGAAATTGTTACAGAACTTGTTCATTTTAAATGTTAACAAAATGTCTGCAGAAATGGTTATGGAAAGGTTCGTTAAAATGTTATGTTAAAAGAAATCGTCACGCCACGTGTGATTTTAAATGTTAAGAATGTCCGCGCGCATGTGTGATTTTAAATGTTAAGAATGTCCGCTGAACTGACTTAAAGAAATTGTTGAGGATGGTTTTAAATGTTAAAAGAAATTGTTACAGAACTTGTTCATTTTAAATATTAACAAAATGTTAAAGAAAGTGTTACGGAAATTGTTACAGAACTTGTTCATTTTAAATGTTAACAAAATGTCTGCAGAAATGGTTATGGAAAGGTTCGTTAAAATGTTATGTTAAAAGAAATCGTCACGCCACGTGTGATTTTAAATGTTAAGAATGTCCGCTGCGCATGTGTGATTTTAAATGTTAAGAATGTCCGCTGAACTGACTTAAAGAAATTGTTGAGGATGGTTTTAAATGTTAAAAGAAATTGTTACAGAACTTGTTCATTTTAAATATTAACAAAATGTTAAAGAAAGTGTTACGGAAATTGTTACAGAACTTGTTCATTTTAAATGTTAACAAAATGTCTGCAGAAATGGTTATGGAAAGGTTCGTTAAAATGTTATGTTAAAAGAAATCGTCACGCCACGTGTGATTTTAAATGTTAAGAATGTCCGCGGCATGTGTGATTTTAAATGTTAAGAATGTCCGCTGAACTGACTTAAAGAAATTGTTGAGGATGGTTTTAAATGTTAAAAGAAATTGTTACAGAACTTGTTCATTTTAAATATTAACAAAATGTTAAAGAAAGTGTTACGGAAATTGTTACAGAACTTGTTCATTTTAAATGTTAACAAAATGTCTGCAGAAATGGTTATGGAAAGGTTCGTTAAAATGTTATGTTAAAAGAAATCGTCACGCCACGTGTGATTTTAAATGTTAAGAATGTCCGCGCGCATGTGTGATTTTAAATGTTAAGAATGTCCGCTGAACTGACTTAAAGAAATTGTTGAGGATGGTTTTAAATGTTAAAAGAAATTGTTACAGAACTTGTTCATTTTAAATATTAACAAAATGTTAAAGAAAGTGTTACGGAAATTGTTACAGAACTTGTTCATTTTAAATGTTAACAAAATGTCTGCAGAAATGGTTATGGAAAGGTTCGTTAAAATGTTATGTTAAAAGAAATCGTCACGCCACGTGTGATTTTAAATGTTAAGAATGTCCGCTGCGCCATGTGTGATTTTAAATGTTAAGAATGTCCGCTGAACTGACTTAAAGAAATTGTTGAGGATGGTTTTAAATGTTAAAAGAAATTGTTACAGAACTTGTTCATTTTAAATATTAACAAAATGTTAAAGAAAGTGTTACGGAAATTGTTACAGAACTTGTTCATTTTAAATGTTAACAAAATGTCTGCAGAAATGGTTATGGAAAGGTTCGTTAAAATGTTATGTTAAAAGAAATCGTCACGCCACGTGTGATTTTAAATGTTAAGAATGTCCGCGCGCATGTGTGATTTTAAATGTTAAGAATGTCCGCTGAACTGACTTAAAGAAATTGTTGAGGATGGTTTTAAATGTTAAAAGAAATTGTTACAGAACTTGTTCATTTTAAATATTAACAAAATGTTAAAGAAAGTGTTACGGAAATTGTTACAGAACTTGTTCATTTTAAATGTTAACAAAATGTCTGCAGAAATGGTTATGGAAAGGTTCGTTAAAATGTTATGTTAAAAGAAATCGTCACGCCACGTGTGATTTTAAATGTTAAGAATGTCCGCTGCGCCATGTGTGATTTTAAATGTTAAGAATGTCCGCTGAACTGACTTAAAGAAATTGTTGAGGATGGTTTTAAATGTTAAAAGAAATTGTTACAGAACTTGTTCATTTTAAATATTAACAAAATGTTAAAGAAAGTGTTACGGAAATTGTTACAGAACTTGTTCATTTTAAATGTTAACAAAATGTCTGCAGAAATGGTTATGGAAAGGTTCGTTAAAATGTTATGTTAAAAGAAATCGTCACGCCACGTGTGATTTTAAATGTTAAGAATGTCCGCTGCCCATGTGTGATTTTAAATGTTAAGAATGTCCGCTGAACTGACTTAAAGAAATTGTTGAGGATGGTTTTAAATGTTAAAAGAAATTGTTACAGAACTTGTTCATTTTAAATATTAACAAAATGTTAAAGAAAGTGTTACGGAAATTGTTACAGAACTTGTTCATTTTAAATGTTAACAAAATGTCTGCAGAAATGGTTATGGAAAGGTTCGTTAAAATGTTATGTTAAAAGAAATCGTCACGCCACGTGTGATTTTAAATGTTAAGAATGTCCGCTGCGCCATGTGTGATTTTAAATGTTAAGAATGTCCGCTGAACTGACTTAAAGAAATTGTTGAGGATGGTTTTAAATGTTAAAAGAAATTGTTACAGAACTTGTTCATTTTAAATATTAACAAAATGTTAAAGAAAGTGTTACGGAAATTGTTACAGAACTTGTTCATTTTAAATGTTAACAAAATGTCTGCAGAAATGGTTATGGAAAGGTTCGTTAAAATGTTATGTTAAAAGAAATCGTCACGCCACGTGTGATTTTAAATGTTAAGAATGTCCGCTGCGCCATGTGTGATTTTAAATGTTAAGAATGTCCGCTGAACTGACTTAAAGAAATTGTTGAGGATGGTTTTAAATGTTAAAAGAAATTGTTACAGAACTTGTTCATTTTAAATATTAACAAAATGTTAAAGAAAGTGTTACGGAAATTGTTACAGAACTTGTTCATTTTAAATGTTAACAAAATGTCTGCAGAAATGGTTATGGAAAGGTTCGTTAAAATGTTATGTTAAAAGAAATCGTCACGCCACGTGTGATTTTAAATGTTAAGAATGTCCGCTGCGCATGTGTGATTTTAAATGTTAAGAATGTCCGCTGAACTGACTTAAAGAAATTGTTGAGGATGGTTTTAAATGTTAAAAGAAATTGTTACAGAACTTGTTCATTTTAAATATTAACAAAATGTTAAAGAAAGTGTTACGGAAATTGTTACAGAACTTGTTCATTTTAAATGTTAACAAAATGTCTGCAGAAATGGTTATGGAAAGGTTCGTTAAAATGTTATGTTAAAAGAAATCGTCACGCCTGTGTTTTAAATGTTAAGAATGTCCGCCGCGCCATGTGTGATTTTAAATGTTAAGAATGTCCGCTGAACTGACTTAAAGAAATTGTTGAGGATGGTTTTAAATGTTAAAAGAAATTGTTACAGAACTTGTTCATTTTAAATATTAACAAAATGTTAAAGAAAGTGTTACGGAAATTGTTACAGAACTTGTTCATTTTAAATGTTAACAAAATGTCTGCAGAAATGGTTATGGAAAGGTTCGTTAAAATGTTATGTTAAAAGAAATCGTCACGCCACGTGTGATTTTAAATGTTAAGAATGTCCGCTGCGCCATGTGTGATTTTAAATGTTAAGAATGTCCGCTGAACTGACTTAAAGAAATTGTTGAGGATGGTTTTAAATGTTAAAAGAAATTGTTACAGAACTTGTTCATTTTAAATATTAACAAAATGTTAAAGAAAGTGTTACGGAAATTGTTACAGAACTTGTTCATTTTAAATGTTAACAAAATGTCTGCAGAAATGGTTATGGAAAGGTTCGTTAAAATGTTATGTTAAAAGAAATCGTCACGCCACGTGTGATTTTAAATGTTAAGAATGTCCGCGCGCATGTGTGATTTTAAATGTTAAGAATGTCCGCTGAACTGACTTAAAGAAATTGTTGAGGATGGTTTTAAATGTTAAAAGAAATTGTTACAGAACTTGTTCATTTTAAATATTAACAAAATGTTAAAGAAAGTGTTACGGAAATTGTTACAGAACTTGTTCATTTTAAATGTTAACAAAATGTCTGCAGAAATGGTTATGGAAAGGTTCGTTAAAATGTTATGTTAAAAGAAATCGTCACGCCACGTGTGATTTTAAATGTTAAGAATGTCCGCTGCGCCATGTGTGATTTTAAATGTTAAGAATGTCCGCTGAACTGACTTAAAGAAATTGTTGAGGATGGTTTTAAATGTTAAAAGAAATTGTTACAGAACTTGTTCATTTTAAATATTAACAAAATGTTAAAGAAAGTGTTACGGAAATTGTTACAGAACTTGTTCATTTTAAATGTTAACAAAATGTCTGCAGAAATGGTTATGGAAAGGTTCGTTAAAATGTTATGTTAAAAGAAATCGTCACGCCACGTGTGATTTTAAATGTTAAGAATGTCCGCGGCCATGTGTGATTTTAAATGTTAAGAATGTCCGCTGAACTGACTTAAAGAAATTGTTGAGGATGGTTTTAAATGTTAAAAGAAATTGTTACAGAACTTGTTCATTTTAAATATTAACAAAATGTTAAAGAAAGTGTTACGGAAATTGTTACAGAACTTGTTCATTTTAAATGTTAACAAAATGTCTGCAGAAATGGTTATGGAAAGGTTCGTTAAAATGTTATGTTAAAAGAAATCGTCACGCCACGTGTGATTTTAAATGTTAAGAATGTCCGCGCATGTGTGATTTTAAATGTTAAGAATGTCCGCTGAACTGACTTAAAGAAATTGTTGAGGATGGTTTTAAATGTTAAAAGAAATTGTTACAGAACTTGTTCATTTTAAATATTAACAAAATGTTAAAGAAAGTGTTACGGAAATTGTTACAGAACTTGTTCATTTTAAATGTTAACAAAATGTCTGCAGAAATGGTTATGGAAAGGTTCGTTAAAATGTTATGTTAAAAGAAATCGTCACGCCACGTGTGATTTTAAATGTTAAGAATGTCCGCTGCGCCACGTGTGATTTTAAATGTTAAGAATGTCCGCTGAACTGACTTAAAGAAATTGTTGAGGATGGTTTTAAATGTTAAAAGAAATTGTTACAGAACTTGTTCATTTTAAATATTAACAAAATGTTAAAGAAAGTGTTACGGAAATTGTTACAGAACTTGTTCATTTTAAATGTTAACAAAATGTCTGCAGAAATGGTTATGGAAAGGTTCGTTAAAATGTTAAAGAAAATGTTAAAAGAAATCGTCACGCCACGTGTGATTTTAAATGTTAAAAATGTCCGCTGCGCCATGTGTCATTTTAAATGTTAAGAATGTCCGCTGAACTGACTTAAAGAAATTGTTGAGGATGGTTTTAAATGTTAAAAGAAATTGTTACAGAACTTGTTCATTTTAAATATTAACAAAATGTTAAAGAAAGTGTTACGGAAATTGTTACAGAACTTGTTCATTTTAAATGTTAACAAAATGTCTGCAGAAATGGTTATGGAAAGGTTCGTTAAAATGTTATGTTAAAAGAAATCGTTCACGCCACGTGTTATGTTTAAATGTTAAGAAGGGGGGGGTTGTGGTTGGGCGATGTGTCATTTTAAATGTTAAAAAATGTTTAAGAAATGTTACGGAAATTGTTAAGAATTGTTAAGTTTTAAAGTTAAAAAAAATTGAGAAATGTTACGGAAATTGTTCATTTTAAATGTTAACAAAATGTTCAGAAATGTTATGGAAAGGTTCTTAAAATGTTAAAGAAAATGTTAAAAGAAACTTGTTCATTTTAAATGTTAACAAAATGTCGCAGAAATGGTTATGGAAAGGTTCGTTAAAATGTTAGTTAAAAGAAATCGGGGGGGGGGGGGGGGGGGGGGGGGGGGGGGGGGGGGGGGGGGGGGGGGGGGGGGGGGGGGGGGGGGGGGGGGGGGGGGGGGGGGGGGGGGGGGGGGGGGGGGGTCAAGGGGGGGGGGGGGAAGGGGAAGAGGGAAATGTTACAGCCCGGGTTGGGGGGGTTTTTTACCTGTGATTTTAAATGTTAAGAATGTCCGCTGCGCCATGTGTGATTTTAAATGTTAAGAATGTCCGCTGAACTGACTTAAAGAAATTGTTGAGGATGGTTTTAAATGTTAAAAGAAATTGTTACAGAACTTGTTCATTTTAAATATTAACAAAATGTTAAAGAAAGTGTTACGGAAATTGTTACAGAACTTGTTCATTTTAAATGTTAACAAAATGTCTGCAGAAATGGTTATGGAAAGGTTCGTTAAAATGTTAAAAGAAATCGTTACGCCACATGTGATTTTAAATGTTAAGAATGTCCGCTGCGCCATGTGTGATTTTAAATATTAATAATGTCCGCTGAACTGACTTAAAGAAATTGTTGAGGATGGTTTTAAATGTTAAAAGAAATTGTTACAGAACTTGTTCATTTTAAATGTTAACAAAATGTCTGCAGAAATGTTTAAGAAAGTGTTACGGAAATTGTTCATTTTAAATGTTAACAAAATGTCTGCAGAAATGGTTATGGAAAGGTTCGTTAAAATGTTAAAGAAAATGTTAAAAGAAATTGTTACGCCACGTGTGATTTTAAATGTTAAGAATATCCGCTGCGCCATGCGTCATTTTAAATGTTAAGAATATCAGCTGAACTGACTTTAGGTAGAGAGGTCCTAATTGGATCGGCAAATGTCGTGCGATGTACGTACTTTCCGTGACATTTTTCGGTACATGACGGTCGTTGTCGAAATCAAATAAACTTTTTAATAGTAATTGTTACAGTTGTATTTTGGTAGAGTAATACTGAATGTTTATACATATAAATTCTATAATTATACAACGCGTGAAATAAATTATGATTAAAAAAAAAAAAAGAATGAGTCCAATCCGGGAATTCTCAGTCGGTGACGTTTTTATTGGGATTCCCCTACTTCAGTTAAAAATGTAAACATGCGAAAACGCGACTCCCAAGGAAGATACAAGTCTAAAAAGACCAAGAAACCGATATGGTCCAATGTATGTATTGAGCACAACTATTCATTTACCGATCTATGTGATGGTAATGACTGCAACTTAAAAAATGCCCAAGTTTTGACCACTTTGATCTCGGGACTGGTGTGAGCAGAAGTGGGTGGAGAGAAGGTAGACGTTTAGTTGAACTTTCAGTTTTGTTGAAGAACTTAGAGTATTGTTGTTCTTGCAAGTATGGTCCGATTCCGCTGACATTTAACAATATTGTTGGTGAATTACAGAAAGGACTTGGTGGATATTTGTATGTTGTTTGTCAGAATCCTGACTGTAATTCTGTTAACCGAGTTGCTTATGGGAAAACTCACCATATAAAGTCTAGAGGAATGCCATGCTTTGATGTCAATACTAAGCTTGGTACAGGTATGTTTGTTAAACAGAAAGAATTATTTGATTTTATGATTGTCTTTACTTATTATTCAATTGTACATGCTATATTTACCTATACTGTTACATTGTATATGAGTCATTGAATGTAGAAAAAGCTATAAATTTCATCAAAAGACATTTTCTTGACTACAACACTTTGCCGAATCAGATAGTTTGTCTAATATGACAGTTTGTCAAAGACAATACAACGACAAGTGGTCAAAAATGAATACATACTTTTCTCGATGAATGCATCTTAGGCTAAACCATTTCCTACCAGTATCACCAACTGTTATTTAAAATTCAGGGATTTGAACCAGGAACCCTCTACATCACAATAGCTCGCAATAGTTGAAGACTTTTAGTATACCCATTTTATGAATAAATTGTTTCAGTTTGAAAAAGTTGAAGCCTTTGAAATCTGCCGTGCTTACATGATTACAAATTCCAGACTTTTCCCTCCCAAGTCATTTACTCCCCTAGACTCCCCCCCCACACCAAGACGTTTCCTCCCAAGACTTCCCACCCCACCCTAGATGTTTCCTCCCAAGACCCCCGCCCCCCTCCCAATTTTCAATTCACTCAAATTATAGTGATTTATGTATTTAAGGTTTAAATTGTTTTTGAAACTGTCAATAATATTTGTAAGTGTTTTAGAAAATAACTTGTTACATTCTACACCTATTTCCTAGTACAGTAACGTCACACTAATTTTTTGATTATGACAGTTATTTTTCTGTTATTGTCTTACTGCGGTTTTTAAAGCAATTATTCATCAGAGGAGAAAAAATTTTCATGTTACAAAATGTCCCCTCATCCAAGCTTTAGTGATGGATGAGGGCCATTATTTGAGTGAAGCCGGAGGCTAAGCATATATTAATCAGCATGTTTCCCAAACTGCTACGCCTATGTATCGCTGTTCAAAAAGCATGAAACGGGTACCTGTCGCTCGATATATAAGCGCATGTAAACCCTGAATTTACTCATATTTCAAAGCAAATATTTGTTGCCATGAACCTTTAGAAGTAGGGAGGGTTACTCAAACCACAAAATAGTTCTCAAGTGTATACAACTACTCAAGGGTGGGTAATGATATATGCTTAGCCTCCGGCTTCACTCAAATAATGGCCCTCATCCATCACTAAGGCTTGGATGAGGGGACATTATTTTTCGTAAAGCCTTCGGCTTTCGCATATATCAATCTGCATATTCAAAGAAAGGCAACAAATCATGTATAACCCACATTTACTCATATATAAGTATAATCAATTTTCATAGACATTAGAAGTCAAACAGTTAATCTCAAAATAATACCATTGATCATATCTTGTTTCAATGTATATTATTTACCACATTGCATAATTATAAACATGTACTTTCATGTATTTTAACTTCCTGGTCACAAATTTCCAGGTAAACCGTACTACACATCACTGACATTGATCAGTACCATCTGATTTTGAGTCATAATAAGCTCAATGACGGCACAGTAACTGTTCTATTTCATATCAGTTCCACCAAAACCAAGTCCCTATGTTCTGAAAACAGCGTTCATAAATGAGACATCGTTTTTAACAACTGATCTATGATAAAACTTGAAAAAATTTCCATCAGATTTCCATCCAGCGGTATCCAGAATATTTTTTAAAGCGCAATTACCCTGGAAAGCTGCAGAGGCTGATGCAGATCTGAATGAATGTGCTTTAAATATTGTAACATCAATACCAGCCAACTCTAAAATACATTTCAACCACCTTGCTAGAGTACTTGAAGTAACTGGATTATATGTTATTTAAGAAATAAACAGCTGTGAATCATGCTTTAAACTCTTAGTAACCTTAATATAATGTTGCAGAGTATGAAAAACACATAAACTTTCCCCAACATAGTGTTCCAACTTTAAACTATAGTTATTGGGTTTTCCCATCTGTGAAGTTTTTAATAACTTTGGAAAATAAAATACGGCATAAGAAGTGTCTAAATCCAAAGCTTTTAAAGTCTGGGCTCTTGGGGCTGTGGCTAGAGCAATTAAAGCTATTAATTTGAATGTTAATTCTTTCAAACTTAAATTTTCTAAGGGAAACCATGATGCCAGAAACTTCAAAACCACGGAAACGTCCCAAGTGAATTTATATCTAGGAGAAGGTGGTTTTTTAACGAATACTCCTTTCATGAAACAAGCTATCAGAGCTTGATTAGAACACCACTTATTTCCAAGGATCATCAGTGTCTGCAATAGCATGGCTTTATGAGTATTGATAACCGAATACGATTTTCTGTCTTGAAACAAAGAGTACAAGTAAGAGATTACCGTAATCTCAACACCACTTATTTCCAAGGATCATCAGTGTCTGCAATAGCATGGCTTTATATGAGTATTGATAACCGAATACGACTTTCTGTCTTGAAACAAAGAGTACAAGTAAGAGATTACCGTAATCTCAGATGTCTTAATGGGATTGTTACCTCTCTTTTTGCACTAAAGAACCCATCGTTTCCATGCCAAAGCATACTGTTTAGCTGTACCTTCTTTCCATGAATGTAGGATGATTTCTGCAACCTTTCCATGAAGGCCTTGGTTTTGTAAGAATTTGAAGATAGTTGCACTGCAACCATCGTGATCCTCTTTCCAAGAGGGTGTACTGTTCCATCGTGTGGCAACGTCATTAAATCCCGGTGCTGTGGTAACCTGACCGGAATAGATATCAATAGATTCATAATCAAAGGGAACCAAAATTGTGATTTCCATAAAGGCATTATATAAAGGCATTATCAAGACTGCTCTTTGGATTTGATCTTCAACCAACTTACTCACAACTTTACCAATTAAAGAAAAAGGCGGAAATAAATAAGGCTCATGTGCCGTCCATGCAAAAGAGAAAGTATCATTTTTATAACTTCCTGGAGATGGAAGATATGTAACATATTTGCCAATCTGAAAATTAATTATTGAGGCAAACAAGTCAATATCTGGCATAAAGTATTCCAAACATACACGTTGAAAAATTTCTTTTTTCAACATCCATTCTGAGGACCCTGAAAAGTTTCATGAATAAAAATCTGCCATATAATTATCAGAACCTTTGAGGTACGAGGCTGACAAGTAAATATTCCTACTAAGGCACCATGCCCAAATGTCAAACGCCAACTTGTCTAGATATAAAACCATGCCCCCCATGTCATTAATACAAGAGACTGCAGTAACATTGTCTGAATATACATGGATATGTGCATTAGAAACATTTCAATACAAGGTTGATATACCAAGGAAAACGGCAAGAAGCTCTAAATAATTTATGTGGTTGACTGCTTCACCTATTGACCAACGTCCATTTACATACTGTTCTGAATCTTGGTCAAAAATTGACCACCCACTTAAGGATGCATCAGTCTGACACTTGAAGTCAACCTTTTTTGGTCTAATCCTTTTGCCATTCTTTTCTGAAACATTTTCCACCCACCAGTTTAATTCAGACACACTGTTTTCATCCAAAATAAATTTATTATCATAATTTTTGTCTTTTCCCAAACCTGAAATTTTGCACCTCTAAATTTCTATAATGAAGCGGTGCTTCAAGTACTGCATAGAAAGCATTGATCAGTAGGCCAATAAAAGAAGCCAAATCTCTGACCAAGATATACTTTGATTTCAATAAATCTATTGCTTTTAAAATAATCTTTCGTACCTTTTCTTCCGTTAGAAGTACCATGAATTTAACTGAATCTAAAATAAACCCAAAAAATATGATTTTTTGTGTAGGTTCTAAAACAGACTTCATTTCATTAACTGAGTATCCCAAGGATTCTAGTGTGGTACAAATTGTCATAGCATCTTTTTTACATATACTATTTTCCGGGTTCATTCAGTGAATCATCAATATAGTAGGAGCATCTGATATTCTGAGATCGAAACCATGCATATATTGGTTTCAAAAGTTTAGTGGATAGTCTTGGTGCCGCACTGTAACCAAAAGGCAGACAAACAAAATGGTAGAGGATATTTCGCGAAGATAGTTTTAGATATTTATAAAAATCTTTATGAATTGGAACTGAAAAAGATGCGTCCTTCAAGTCAAAAATCATTTTCTTGTACTAAATCCAAAACTACTTTAAAATGTTCCTGTTTAAAATGTTCATAATGAACAAATTGGTTTAATCTCTTTAAATTAATAATGGGTCTAAATTTATTGTTAGGTTTTTTGACAACAAAAATGTTGGAAATGAATTGATTTTCCTCATTACAAGATGGCACAATAGCTCCTTTTCGTAATAATTCTGAGACTTGTTGATCTATAATTTCCATAGTTTCATCATTAAATTTGATTTCATTGGGATGACCGTAAGGTTGGTAAAACCTATCTTTACTTGAGATATTACCCACACTAAGCCCGGTGTCACAGTGTTTCATCTCCTTGGCTAAATCATCACCAAATAGCATAGTCGTTACCGGCATTCCTACACTACACAAGTTCTTATACTTCTTGTTCATATTAGGTCTGATTAAATATCTTCGCCTGATACTCAGGCTATGCTGTACTTGACCGTACATTGTTAAAGCGTCTGAAACTAATTTCTTTCCTTCATCATTTCCTGAAATCTGAGATTTCAAAATCTCCACTAATTTTAAAATTGGAACTATACCTGTAGCTAAAGAACTCTGAATGTCTTGAAACAGCCTATCATAACATCTTGATCTTTTGTCCAGAATTTTCCAAATCTCACCATTCACACTTGGAGGATTTAACATCTCGCAATTTTCCGGAACATTGTAAGTAGCAACAATTTCATTAGTGTCACATGACATTGTACACGCCGTATTTACCAATTGTGCCAAAGACTTTGAAACTGGCAAACCTTTAGATTTCATTTTAATCTTGGGGAGTTTCTACTCAGAGTCGGACTCATTCTCTTTACCACTGTCCCTAAATAACTCGTTCATCAATTTCTTAGATAAATATTTACCATGGGGTTTCTGACTATGTTTTCTTACACCGATACTGTCCAATTCTGACTCAGAATCATCATTCGGCAACTCAACATGCAAGTTAGGTGCATTTCTATAATCAACCCTCTCCTCGAAGGCATCCTCATCATAATCACACTCATTATTGTCATTTTGATATAACTCATTGTATCTGGAAGCAGAATACTGTGCTGTACTGGTACTAGCGGACAGTTGAGATAAGCCCAACTTTGATTTTAACAAGTTAATGTTACTGTCTGATAAATTGTTCAGATCAATCTGCACTAAACAACTATTTGTATTCTTCCGTTTCTCAGAATTTTCTTTACCCTTAGTCACACTAATTTTACTCTTCTTCTGTTTACCAGAACAAGTTTTAGAAGGTATTTTCGAAACAACAGACTTAACCGTTTTCTATTTAGATTTCTTACTGGACTGCAAATCTATATCTCTAGACTCTAACCCAGAAAAGTCTGACTGGGATTCTAAACTGAGAACATCGTTCTCTGGCTCTAAATCCGAACAAGGAAAGCCTACGCTTGACATTTCCTCGAAATAAATAAACCTGGACTATGTCCTAGGCATAGAGAGTCAAAATACTGTGAAAAATAAATCTCTCGGCTAAAAACTTACCGAAACACAATCAAAGCTTACCAAAAACGTGGTTTACAAAATGTCGGATCAGCGATACGTAAAGTGGAAGCGCTTAGAAAACTATGAGTAAATTCGGGGTTTACACGCGCTTATATATCGAGTGACAGGTACCTGTTTCACGCTTTTTGAACAGCGATACATACACTTGGAGCCACTTCTAACCCGACACTTATATAATTCGGTATAACTGAATTATTTGTATGCATATTTTGTTCAAATTTAGAATATAATTAATTCAACACATATACATACTAAAAAGCTGTAACCCAAAAAAAAAAAAAAAATAAAATAAAAAAAAAAAAATTTTTTGGGGTTTTTTTTTTTTTTGTTTTTTTTTTTGGGAGGGAAAAAATTAGTTTTGTTTTTGTTTGGGGGTTGGGAGGGGGGAAATTTTTTTGGGTTTGGGGTTTGGGATTTGAATCGCGAACTGTAAACCAACTTTACGGATATAATCCCAGCAATAAGAAAAGTCACCGATTCATAATAAAGTAAAGAAACGAAATACAATGTTATTGTATTTTACAGATACATTTCCCACTTTGTTACGATTTATAGTGAACAGGTTGATACTGCATGTTTGCAAATAAAATTATTGCTAAATAAATATGATACATTTATATACGTGACTGTCTGAGTGATTAGCCGGCAAGCAACATGTCAATTGCGCGACCACGCCCTTATTTATTCATTCGAAGTGACTGATATTTAAAATCAAAATTCTGTTTTTACGGTTTGAATTGCGTTATAGAATAATAAAATGAAAATGAAAATCGATATTTTGCGCTCACCTACATTTCCTCGTGCAAAATGGTGAAATCGTACATGTCACACGTGCA
>JAFMSR010000004.1:20212435-20245117 GCA_022818135.1 Saxidomus purpurata | reverse complement strand
TCCATAACCATTTCTGCAGACATTTTGTTAACATTTAAAATGAACAAGTTCTGTAACAATTTCCGTAACACTTTCTTTAACATTTTGTTAACATTTAAAATGAACAAGTTCTGTAAAATTTCTTTCAATATTTAAAACCATCCTCAACATATTCTTTAAGTCAGTTCAGCAGACATTCTTAACATTTAAAATGACACATGGTGCTGTAGACATTCTTAACATTTAAAATCACACATGGCGTAATGATTTCTTTAACATTTTAAAATTGATTTTCGTAAACATTTTTTTTTTTTTTTTTTTTTTTTTTTTTTTTTTTTTTTTTTTTTTTTTTTTTTTTTTTTTTTTTTTTTTTTTTTTTTTTTTTTTTTTTTTTTTTTTTTTTTTTTTTTTTTTTTTTTTTTTTTTTTATTTTTTTTTTTTTTTTTTTTGTTTTTTTTTTTTTTTTTTTTTTTTTTTTTTTTTTTTTTTTTTTTTTTTTTTTTTTTTTTTTTTTTTTTTTTTTTTTTTTTTTTTTTTTTTTTTTTTTTTTTTTTTTTTTTTTTTTTTTTTTTTTTTATTTTTTTTTTTTTTTTTTTTTTTTTTTTAAAAAATTTTTTTTTTTTTTTTTTAATGATTATGGATGGATGGATTGTTAGTATCATTCAAAAATGCATAAAAGGAAACCTAACAACATAATTCCATCTTTTGTGTACAATTTTTTAAAATCAAACAAATACATTTTCCAAAATTTAAGCTACAAGCATAGCACATGCTAGTTGAACTTTGAACAGATGCAATTATCAGATGCTATTACAAGCTAGAAACAGATCTTAATCTTATCATATGTACATGTGACTCCTTTTAGCTATTCAGCTAGACAATCAGAGCGAAAGACTCATTCAAACAGATAAAGCTATGAATAGCTCCATTGGTCAAGCAAGGCTTAATAAACGACATTATTAATTTAGACACTTGAGGTATGGTAAGGGCACTTAGTTTAAAAGTCAATACTGTTCCAGTAGAGTGCAACACATTTGAGTGATACATGTTTTTCTTGCATTCGCATGGAAGCATTGCTTTAATAGTGGCAAAAAATGTTACCATTTTTGAAACCAAAATTAATGTAGATCATGATTAGTTGGAACCCTATGTGCACTTCTTTTCTTAAGGATATTATTAATAAAAACTGCAAGGAATTTTCAAATCTGTAATGTGAATAATTGAAAATGTAATATGAACAAAATACTGTTTTGAGAGCATGTAAAATCTAATGAATAGCATTATAAGGATACAAGCCACAGGAATATTCACATATCCTCAGGTAACAGTATTTTATTCTTAAATTCCCTTTTAATTACAGGGTGATTCATAGTATCTGTCACAATTTCAAACTGCAATAAAATTTTGTTCCCTTACAAGATAAAGAGTATATGATAATGTTTCTATTTTGAAACCAAATCGCTTCTAAAGACCCTTGAAAAGCCTGTGTATGGTCTAGACAGCTCTTGGTAACTTGAGTATGTTACAAATAGCAGTGTGTTTTAGTAACCTTAGACAAACCCTTCTTGACCAAGCAAATCGTGTTTAGGGTGAAGCCACTGGCTACATTCACAGTTCATGCTCAACAAATGGTCAATACTTAAGACATTAATTCTTCAAACTTGATAGGATTCTTGTTTATGAGGATTTGATGACCCCTATGATCTCTTATGGCTTCTGGGTTACTACATCATTAGAAAATTAATGTCTTATTGCAGTAGGCAGGGGACAAACATCATTAGTTTTCTATCAATACCAACACTGCTGAAGTCTTAATGATTTATAAAACCTTGATTTGTCTGTAACTGGCTGTAAAAGCTGATATTCATTGAAAGTACTAGCAGTTTTAAAAGAGCAACAGTTAAATAATGTTGTAAGAGGTTACACCCTTTTCAACTGTATTTTGGTCACTTGCACAATAATTCCATGACTTTTCTATGATAAAATAAGCAATTTTCATTTTCAAGAAAAAGAATGTTGAAGAAATGGTAGCAGTTAACGAGAAAGTAAATTTGTAGCCATGCAGATACAGCCTCGAAACATTTATATAATTAATGATATAAGCAGAAATTTTGAAGAAAATGATAATCACAAACAATTTCTCCAATTTGCTGGTTTTCGCGACTAATTTTTTCAATCAGGATCTTCCATGGAATGACTTTTGCGGGACAGTTCTTGAGTCGCCACCAAAGTTAAAATAGCAAGAGTTTTCCCTTGATTCAATGTTTTGTATTTTATGTCCTAGTGTTATTTTGGTGTCCTATGTTAACTAAGACATTGTCAATTCTGAAAACTTCAAAACAAGGCCAACATTTTGGCACTGCAAATTTAAAGTGCCATACAGTATACAGCACTATAAAACACTGCAGTGCTTTTTAATACAACAGTACTATAGAGTTCTACAGTACAGTACACATACTAAAAAGTATTTGTGTGCTAGGACACTCCAATAATTATAGAAACTACTGCAGTGCTAAGCAATACTACAACACCATAGAGTACTAAGTGGAATTAGTTGCAACCTCTTGTTTTTGGAGAAGATTTTTGAAGTATTTCCTAAACAAACGAACCTCGGGACAAACCAATTTTACCTAAGGAGTATCAATTATGCATGAGCTTTGTAGAGGACCTTCAGGTGATGCTACATCTAAGATCTAGGCCAAAATTTAAAAAAAGGTTTGTTTGCTGTCTCACAACCGACCCGCTAAAAATGCTGCACTGCAAAAAGATGTATTGTGGGATACTTTTGAACCAATGCTGTCACAGGTCCATCTAAATGTCACGACTACCTCAAATTGGATATTTGCCCTTGTTTGCTGTGTAATAAGTGAGGAAAAAACTTCTATAAACTACAAAGATGTATTATCCAACTACAACAGACAATATGAGAAAAAAACAACAAAGGAAGCAAAATTAGTGTCCATAGGACATGGATGTCTCAATTTGGGCCTGAACATCATCAAAAACAAAATACAGTTTTTTGATTAGACAAAGAGAGGTAAAGTTGTTGTCTTCTACCGAAGTCATCTTCACATTTTCCTGAAAGGCCAAATTCATTGAACAGTCTAACCCTATTAATAGCTTCAGCACTAGGAAAAATTCCAGGAATTCAGATTCATGATGAAACTGAAATACATTCCATGTAGAAAATTCTACTGGTTCAAGCCTATTATAGACAGTTTATACCAGGCTATGACTGTAAAGGCTTTCCTGTGATAAGCCCTTTCTATCCAAGCTAAAATATTAGCAAATTCTCTATCGATAGAAATGTGTTCATGGAATTTAATATAACTATTTCAATCACGTACTATTTTGGTGTACAAGATTCTAAGAGATATTCCTATTGTTATTTTTTATAATCCCAAGATAACATTTTAACTGGTCAGACATTTTGAAGAATATAGGTGGTTACAATCAGTCCTTGATTTACTTGTCAGGGTTCCATTTTGTTCAGTATTAAAGTTAGAATTTTGAAGTCTATTAGCACCAGTAAATGAACATATACTTCTGGTCCCATCTGCTCCCAGCTCATACACAAGTCCAGTGGCTTGGAGTCTTTGTTTGTTGTCTCTGGACCAACCATATTCCCAAGTCCTTTCTGGAACTCGTGAGATATGCCGCACATTCCATCAACACATACAGGACAGACTAGAGCCATAATGCATAAATAAATAATGCATAAATCAAATAAAACTCATTTATGTAAAATGTATTGTCTAACTCTCTCACTTCCAAAGTGCTGTCGCCTGCTGTGGACTGTGTGCCATGTGTATGAGCATGCTTTCTTTTCTTCAAACTTCAGGGAAATTTGTTAACAGATCCAACACAAAAGACTCAAATGGAATTCCTAGAAAATTCCATGTACAAAATTCTGCAGAGCATTTGCCTTCATTCCATAATAAGCAAGAAAACCTAGGCATAGGAAATAGCAATGGAAAACCAGAGACCACCATATCCAGGTTACACAAAATTCTTGCACTGACTGCAATAATTTTGAGCACAAGTTTGAATTCAAAAACATTTCTTCATGGTATATATTCTGGCCATAAATAGTAACCTTATTCTGGAAAACTCCTATTTTCCCTATTCAAAGTGAACTTTTCAAACATACTATAATTAGTTCTTCCATAAACTTAAACCCATGTAAATTGAATTACTTTAATCAGACTAGTCACAATGTATTTGATCACAACAAAAATAAGAAGATAATGTGTGGTAAGAGACAAAGACTTCTGCTCTCTTTATATTCCAACAGGGTTTCTTGCATCAAAATGTCAGGCAAGAAATACTAAGTATGCAAAAAATCTTTCAAAGTAAGTGACCAGACAAAAATTCCCTTGGCAAGAAAGGCACTTGCACTAAGTAGAACTACAATCCATTAACATGTAAGACAGTACAAGGATGAAAATAAAGGACTTTACAGCCATAAAATTAACTTTGTCATTCTTAGCTAGCAAAATAATCACACAATAAGCATTAATGACATTATCTAGGTAAACGTAATTATGATCCTACATGATGTTCATTATATTCCAGCTTGAATTAAGTTTTGTTCCCTAAATTAATGTAATGCAGCTCTTGGCTGGTCTGTCAGTAGATCTTTGGTTTCTGTGCTATACTTTGAGAAAGCTTTCACATATGTATCAAAGGTTAAGGTCACAGTGACCTTGCATTCAAAAATAATTTGCCCTCAATAACTACAAGAGTCTATGGCCTAGAGGTCTCCAACTTTATAGGGGACATTGGTAGGTGAACCCTATTTCGAGGTCACTGGGCCAATGACCTTGCATTTAACAGAGCAAGATTTTCAGTGCTTGCCAATATAACAAAACTTTTATCAGTAAAAGGCAGAAAAATAAGTCTGTATTTTCAAAGTTGATACCCCTGAACTGTCAACTGGTGGTTACTGAGATATGTGCATGAGCCTGCCTTTCATACAAGACTTTTACAAAACATTTCCAAGTACAAGAACAGGAGTATGATCATAGTCAAGAAAACAAAGATTTAACCACACAAAATTTTAAGTAAAGCACCCTTGATGACTGAAGGAATTGGGTCCCAACCTATCATGCAGTGTGCATCTTTATGAAATACGGATAATTTGATGAAATGTCAGCAGCTTAAAACATAAATTTTAACCAAAAGGGCTCATCTTGGTAAGCTGAGATTCAACTAATTCAACTAAGTACTGTTTTCTACTGTAGTATTGCATAGCACTGTTATAGTTTCTAAAATTATTGAAGTGTTCTAGCTCAAAATTACTCTCTAGTATGTGTACAATACTGCAGAACTCTGTAGTAATGCAATATTCAAAAGCACTGCAATGCAGTGTTCTATAAAACTGTATAGAGCCATTGTAATAATTCATCAGTTTTAGTCTGGAAGAAATTTCAACAAGAATAAAAGGTTCCATACTGTTTATGACAATGATTACCTAGTAAATTATAAAAGTATTTAGAGCATTCTTTTAAAATGCGGTATTCATTAAATCCAAGAAAACAAGCTGTAACTCAAGTGATGATATCCAGGGATTATTACAGTCATTTCTCTCCATGTCTCAATGCAGATGTTGTATTAAATTTAATAATCAATGGATGTCAAAGTTAAAGTATCTCCAGAAGACGAATGTGTGATATATAAAGGATTCCATTACCTTATACTCTAAGTGTGAAATAATTCATGAGTTTTAGTCTGGAAGAAATCAACACGGCTTGCTGTGCAACATTGTGATGTTATTTTAAAATGATTATGATGACAATGAGTTGCAGTCTGACATAAATCATAAAACTATTTAGACGGACGGACAATGTGATTTTAATATGTCACCCTTTGACATAAAAATGTTAAGAATGAAATGTAAACAAATGAATTGCTTATAAATTGAAAGTATAGTCATTCCAAGGGAGATCTTGACTGAAAGGTAAGTACATTATAGTGCCCACATTTACTGCACCATTACTACTTATTTTTTAAAGTATCCAACTTGATATAATTTGCAATCAGCACAGCTTTTAAATTAAATACATATACTGCATACAATAGTCAGAGTAACAGATGAAAAAATACAACCAGTTGAAATATGAAACTGATGCAACATTGCTTAAAAACTTTAAATTATTCTCTCAAAATTGTTTAACAAATCAAAACAATACATTTTTTCATTTCCCTAATTAGAAGTAATTCTTGTGACGTGCTTAATATATATTTTTAGTATTTTGGCAGTGGGTCTGGTACCATTCAGATTGGGTATTGGGGCAAAAATGTTTCCAAAAAACCAGCTCATTGGGAAATGTTTTGTCCTTTTTTCTTCAAAATTCCTGCTTATATCATGAATAATGTAATAGCTTTTGTTCAGTTTGGGGTAATCATTTTGAGGAGAACTTACCTCAGAGAAATGATGTAATTATTCCAGTCAACAGTACTTTTTTTTATCTATTTTGTATATTATGGCAAATTTGCCCTTTTGTGCTATTGTAGCTGTTCAATATTGTAGATTAGATCATGTTCTCTATTATGGATAGATCACAGTTTTACGCTCTTGACCCCTACTACTTAGTGCAAATTTTCTAGAATAGATAGAGTACAGTTGTTAAGTTCCTGACACTCGATAGTAGGCACAAATTATCAGTGTACGTTGTTTTCTGCAGATTATTCGCATTGCTATAATACAAGAGTGACATATTTATGCAGCCCTTTTTATTTACATTAAGAATTGACCCTAACTTATAATTGTCTGTGCTTCAAAAATACTAGCGCTTTTCAAATAATGAAAGCTTTTACAGAAATCAAATATCACTTCAAATTTATAACAAATTCAGTGTTTGAGTCAATAGATTTCATCAATTAATTTTGTAAAGATAGAACTCTACCCAACATAAAAAAATTTGAACATAAATTCAAGGCTAGGGTCATTTCTAATGTGACGTTCGCATAACTGTCAATTTTATATCTAAACTAGCTCCAATCTTTGTGAAATACTAATTGCATAACGGTCATTAATTTAAGACATAATAAATGCACAGCAACCAAAAAGTTGCAATGGCCTTATATTGCTCACCTAGTACTACTGCACCACCAATGGAATACACTTGTAGTCCCTAAAGAGTCAAGAGCATAAGGGTTAATGTTTTAAGAAAGTCAGTGGCTGCTATAGGAACTCATTGGAAGTTATTGAATTTCTCCTATAACTCTATATAACAAGAGCTGTCTAGCAGGCTTTTCTTTAATCATTGTAACAATTGAAAGTTTTAAAGAAATACATCTAATAGTCCTTTGACAATTAAGTGGGGTGGTACAAAAAATTGACCAAGGTGTTTCGATGAGGCACGCCGACACTGAGGGGGTTTGATACCTCCTTTTTTGAAAAGGTCGAGCTAGAAATGAGCAACTGGGCATGAATTGAACAATAGAAGACCATTAGACAATTTTTTTATGATTCATAGGCCTGCTGGTTTTGGGAGAAGGATCTTAACATTTTTCTTTACCAGTAGCCCCATGGAGGGTCATTTTTTTAGTTCTATTAGCAAGAGGAGTTCTGCATGGCACTGAATTCTTTGACAAATTAATAATTACACCCTTTGAAGTGTCATCTACATCGGTCCAGAGGTTTCCAGACATCTTTGGAGCATGTTATGGACCTGGATGACGGACAATATCCAACCAAAAGCCACCGGTCACAACTTTGCATGCCAGTGAGCTAAAGCAAACAAATAATTGTATGGAAAATTTGCAGCTGACTTGCTAGCATAAATTGTGAAAGTAGGCAGTCAGGCTCAATTTGGATGTGTTCAAACTGGATGTCTGAGTCTTACCATATGAGTAAAGATTCAAACCGTTGACAATAGTGCACAGAAATTTGACAGTATCATGCTAAAAACTGCATCGAGCTATCTGTAAATAATCAATAGCAACAGCCTATCTAATTCTAGAAATTATTGATTAGGTGTTCTCAATTTTCAACTGTAATCCTTGAGTTTGTCATGTAGATTGGACCAATTTCACATTTCGTCTTACCAGAATTATGATTGTCAATCATTTTTGTCCAGCAACAAGATATAATAGACTTTAATAAGGAAATCTGGAATAACCAGTCATTAGGAATATGTGAATTCTTGTTTAACAAAGATTTACCTATTACTAAATGCACCAAACCTCATAAAGTATGTAAATGCACCATATTTTATAGACTCTTTCTATAATATAAAGAGAAGAAACATAAGAATTTCATAAATCCTGTACAAAAATATATACTAAACTGAATCTAAATAAGGTCCGGAAATATTAAAATAGCAGCTACTCTTCCCAGTTGCTTTTAATTCACTTTGTTAATCATATAGAATCCGTTGGGGGGAGGTTCTTTATTTGAATTTTGAACGCAATTCATTTTAAAAAAATCTTTATTCACCTTCTGGATCTAACTATTATTTGTATGAAAATTGCCGAAAATCTAGTCTATTAGTAAAAGAGTAGTGCATGACAAACTTGCAATATAAAATGCCTTAAATTTGACTACGCCATGGGCCAAAACTCTAGTGTAACTACTCCAATATAAAAACTGAAGCCCTGGTGCACAACTTCTCATCCCTGTAAACATTTTTGTATGAAGTTTGTTGACTCTTAATCATTGTAAAGAAGCAGTAGATTTGGATGTGAAATTGGGGTGCATCAAATTGACAGGAATAGTGTTGATCAAAAATGGGGAAAAATATCAAAATAAAGTTTTAGAGGGGAATAATTTGAAACGAATTTCAAGGGTCATAAACTATACACTATTTGGCACAGTCAAAGGCCTCATTTCTACTCTTACTTGGTCCCATACTTCATAAATATGATACTCAAGTTGAAAGTTCAATTATTAAAAGGGTCAGCTTATTAAAAGGAAAGAGGACAGTTTTTCAAATATTTAAGTTCCAGGCCTCCTATTTCAGAGGAAGATTTTTTTGATATTTTTTATTTTTAGCACCCAGTGACCATGTTCTTCATTTAATTGAATCCAGTTGAACAAATATAAGACAGCTTAATACCAGTAACACTTTCCTTACATTTAATTCTGCAGACATTTTGTTAACATTTAAAATGAACAAGTTCTGTAACAATTTCTTTTAACATTTAAAACCATCCTCAACAATTTCTTTTAGTCAGTTCAACGGACATTCTTAACATTTAAAATCACTTATGGCGCAGCGGACATTCTTAACATTTAAAATCACACATGGCGTAACCATTTCTTTTAACATTTTCTTTAACATTTTAACAAACCTTTCCGTAACATTTTCTGCAGACATTTTGTTAACATTTAAAATGAACAAGTTCTGTAATAATTTCAGTAACACTTTCTTCAACATTTCTGCAAACATTTTGTTAACATTTAAAATGAACAAGTTCTGTAACAATTTCTTTTAACATTTAAAACCATCCTCAACATTTTCTTTAAGTCACTTCAGCGGACATTCTTAACATTTTAAATCACTTATGGCGCAGCAGACATTCTTAACATCTAAAATCACACGTGGTGTAACAATTTCTTTTAACATTTTCTTAAACATTTTAATGAACCTTTCCGTAAAAATTTCTACAGTCATTTCTTTAACATTTAAAATGAATAAGATATGTTACAATTTCCGTAACACTTTCTTTAACATTTCTGCAGAAATTTTGTCAACATTTTAGTGAACAAGTTCTGTAACAATTTCTTTTAACATTTAAAACCATCCTCAACAATTTTCTTTAAGTCAGTTCAGCTGACATTCTTAACATTTAAAATCATTTATGGCACAGTGGACATTCTTAACATTTAAAATCACACGTGGCGTAACGATTTCTTTTAACATTTTCTTTAACATTTTAACAAACCTTTCCGTAACATTTTCTGGAGACTTTTTGTTCACATTTAAAACGAACAAGTTCTGTAACAATTTCTTTTAACATTTAAAACCATTCTCAACAATTTCTTTAAGTCAGTTCAGCGGATATTCTTAACATTTAAAATGACACATGGCATAGCGGACATTCTTAACATTTAACATCACACGTGGCGTAACGATTTCTTTTAACATTTTAACGAACCTTTCCATAACCATTTCTGCAGACATTTTGTTAACATTTAAAATGAACAAGTTCTGTAACAATTTCAACCGTTAAAGTTAATATTTAAAAGAACAAGTTCTGTAACAATTTCTTTTAACATTTAAAACCATCCTCAACAATTTCCTTTTAGTCAGTTCAGCGGATATTCTTAACATTTAAAATACACAGCGGACATCTACATTTACACACGTGGGAACATTTTCTTTTAACATTTTCTAACATGTTGAACCTTTCATAACCATTTCTCTTTTGTTAACATTTTAAATGAACAATTTCCGTAACACTTTCTTTAACATTTCTGCAGACATTTTGTTAACATTTAAAATGAACAAGTTCTGTAACAATTTCTTTTAACATTTAAAACCATCCTCAACAATTCCTTTAAGTCAGTTCAGCGGACATTCTTAACATTTAAAATCATACATGGCGCGACGATGTCATTTTAACATTTTCTTTAAAATTTTAACGAACCTTGGCATAACCATTTTCTTTAACATTTTTTAACATTTAAATGAACACTGTAACATTTCCATAACAATTTCTGCAGACATTTTGTTAATATTTAAAATGAACAAGTTCTGTAACAATTTCTTTTAACATTTAAAACCATCCTCAAAAATTTCTTTTAGTCAGTTCAGCGGACATTCTTAACATTTAAAATCACACATGGCGCAGTGGACATTCTTAACATTTAAAATCACTCGGTAACAATTTCTTTAACATTTTAACGAACCTTTCCATAACCATTTCTGCAGACATTTTGTTAACATTTAAAATGAACAAGTTCTGTAACAATTTCCATAACACTTTCCAAAACAATTTCTGCAGACATTTTGTTAACATTTAAAATGAACAAGTTCTGTAACAATTTCTTTTAACATTTAAAACCATCCTCAACATTTTCTTCAAGTCAGTTCTGCGGACATTCTTAACATTTAAAATCACACATGGCGCAGCGGACATTCTTACCATTTAAAATCACTGGTGGCGTAACACTTTCTTTTAACAATTTCTTTAACATTTTAACGAACCTTTCAATAACAATTTCTGCAGACATTTTGTTAACATTTAAAATGAACAAGTTCCGTAACACTTTCTTTTAACATTTCCAGACATTTTGTTAACATTTAAAATGAACAAGTTCTGTAACAATTTCTTTTAACATTTAAAACCATCCTCAACAATTCCTTTAAGTCAGTTCAGCGGACATTCTTAACATTTAAAATCACATGTGGCATGACCATTTCTTTTAACATAACATTTTAACGAACCTTTCCATAACCATTTCTGCAGACATTTTGTTAACATTTAAAATGAACAAGTTCTGTAACAATTTCTTTTAACATTTAAAACCATCCTCAACAATTTTCTTTTAGTCAGTTCAGCGGACATTCTTAACATTTAAAATCATACATGGCGTGACGGACTTCTTTTAACATTTTAAATCACCGTGGCATAACCATTTCTGCAGACATTTTTTAAATTTTAAATGAACAAGTTCTTTAACAATTTCTGCAGACACTTTAACATTTGTTAATATTTAAAATGAACAAGTTCTGTAACAATTTCTTTTAACATTTAAAACCATCCTCAAAAATTTCTTTTAGTCAGTTCAATGGATATTCTTAACATTTAAAATGACACATGGCATAGCGGACATTCTTAACATTTAAAATCACACTTGGCGTAACAATTTCTTTTACATTTTACAAACCTTTGCAGTTAACAATTTCTGCAGACATTTTGGCAACAATTAAAATTAACAAGTTCTGTCAACAAATGCTTTTAAACATTTAATAAGCATGTAAAAATTTCGTTGTCAGTCCTCCCGGACATTCTTTACATTTAAAAGGTCAAATATGGGGCATCGATCAGTCTTTATTTTATTACATTTAAAATCACACGTGGAAAGAAAAAATTAAGTCATTAAGAAGCAGGTTTTAGGATAAAGTATACATTAAAGTGCCATCTGGTAATTCTGCAGACATTTTGTTATAAACATTTCAAAACTTAATGAAATAAACTCTGGAAGAATTTCTTTTAACATTTAACAACCATCCTCAACATTTTCTTTAAGTGCAGCTTTGCAAAGGCAGACTAGAAATTCATTTTTAAAATTTGTTACACATGGCTTGCAGTGGAAATTCTTACATTTAAAATCACACGAGGTAATTCATGTACATAAAAATAAAAATAAAACATTTTAATAGCGAACCTTTCAAAGTAAGCAAGATTAAAGACATTTTGTTAATACTGAAAATAGAACTAAAATGTTCTGGGCTAGGTAAAACAGGACTTTCTTTTAACATTTAAAACCGTCCTCAAAATTTTCTACTTTAGTCAGTTCAGCGGACAACCTGGACCGGACATAAAAGCCTCTTGGCGACAGCAGAAAGTCCTGTGCCAGACATGTCGGACCCCTCTGTACTATGGGTTAATATACAATCAATAGTCTAATTAACATTTGGTGTATAGTGAGACCCCTTCATAGATCAATTATTTACAGACTAGTTGGTTAACAACTTGAAAATGAACAAGCCTATAACAATTTTCTTTTAAAGATATTAAATAGTTAGACTATCACTCAACCAAGTTCTCATATATATGTACAAATGTACATTAAATGTTGACATTCTTAAGCATCTTAAAATGATTTTACCGATAGCCATTTGAAATACAATAACACTTAAAATAAATTAGTACGTTGGGTATATCCAGTATATATATATTAATGTGTGTATTTTACTCTGACACTATGACATAACAATCAGTGCAAAACAAAATGTTTCAACATTTAAAGCCTATAAACTATAGTGTTAGTATAGGTCAATTTGGTTTAACATTTAAAACCCAGATTCCTTAAAAATTTTTCTTTTAAATTATCAGTTTAGCCGAATTTCTTGGCTTCAAAATGTGAAAAAAGCCGAAAAAATTCACAAAGTTTTGAGTAATCGTGTAACTCTCTCATGTGTCAACATTTCGTCAGTATGGCTACGGGGGGTAAATTGGATTGGTCAGGCAGGAGAGTATCAACACTCATCTACAGATTTTTATATTGGTTGGAATAAAAAAGAATTGAAATACATGTAAATATATGAGATAAAGTGAAACAAATTAGCTAATTATTTCTACTGGGCGACTGTCATGTCGCACATTTTAGTGGCGTATACCTAAGCCCGTTTTAGATTTGTATTTTTTGTTAAACTTAACGCCCCTGTGTTTTTTAAGTAAAAACACTGCTTAAAAGGGAAAACTGGATTACATTGTCGCCAGGGGGGGAAATTCAGGTATGATAATACAACGTCCGTTCAAGTAAAGATTGGCATACAAACTGATTCTGTTTTTAAAGATGGCATTAGACTTAGTATGTCAACAGACTTCTTACCTTTGTGGCGCAAGAAGTGTGTTTAAAAGAGTTCAGTACCTATGTGGGACAAAAAAATTTTCACTATGTACTCAATTATTGATATTAAGCAATTTAATTACTTTCTTGACATTTTGTTCCACTTTGGCAAACAAATTACAAGGCAGTTGAGAAACAGATTGAAAAACGCATTTTATGAAAAATGCATCACAATATATTTTTTCAACAGTCGTCATTATGAATTGTGTAGGATAACATTTACGCAAGGAATTCATGTGTAAAGTTCCGGAACATAATTTACATGTAAACTTATTCATAAACTTGCGGTCTACACTTATAAATGCAATGATACCGTAGCACAATCGCTGTAATTGAAGGAGATCTCTTTTAAAAGAGTATATATTAATCAACATTTTCAAATAAAACAGAAGATCTATATAATTATCTCGAGTCACTACAAAATACGGATAGCCTATATTTAACATTATTAAATCTGTTTGTCACTTGCATTAAAATTACCATGTGGTTTTTGGGGCAGCAAATTGTCATTCTCGAAAAAAGCTGGACGCTCGCACCTAAATGTCCTTGAATGGGGGGTTAACCTATAAACTAGCTCTAATAATAGCTTTCAAAATTGGTCATGATGAAGTAAGATTATAACTGTTCGATTGCCAAGATAGCGATCGGGCAAACCCAACTCAAGCGTTAACATTTTAAAGGACCTTTCCATAACCATTTCTGCGACATTTTGTTAACATTTAAAATGAACAAGTTCTGTAATAGTTGTTTTAACATTTAAAACCATCCCAACAATTTCTTTAAGTCAGTTCATTGGATATTGTTGAACATTTAAAATGACACATGGCGCAGCGGATATTCTTAACATTTAAAATGACAGATGGGTTACGGACATTTTTAACATTTAACATCACATGGCGGTACATTTCTTTTAACATTTTAGCGAACCTTTTCATAACCATTTCTGCAGACATTTTGTTAACATTTAAATGAACAAGTTCTGTAACAATTTCTTTTAACATTTAAAACCATGGCTCAAAAATTTCTTTCAGTCAGTTCAGCCGACATTCTTAACATTTAAAATGACACATGGCGCAGCGGACATTCTTAACATTTAAAATCACACGTGGCGTGATGATTTCTTTTAACACTTTCTTTAACATTTTAACGAGCCTTTCCATAACCATTTCTGCAGACATTTTGTTATTTTAACATTTAAAATGAACAAGTTCTGTAACAATTTCGGTAAATTCTTCTTTAACATTTTGTTAACATTCAAAATGAACAAGTTCTGTAACAATTTCTTTTTACATTTAAAACCATCCTCAACAATTTCTTTAAGTCAGTTCAGCCGACTTTCTTAACATTCAAAATGACACATGCAGAGCGGACATTCTTAACATTTAAAATCACACGTGGCGTGACGTTTTAACATTTTCTTTAACATTTTAACAATCCTTTCCATAACCATTTCTTTAACATTTTAACACCTTTCCATAACCATTTCTTTAACATTTTAACAACCTTTCCATAACCATTTCTTTAACATTTTGTTAACATTTAAAATGAACAAGTTCTGTAACAATTTCCGTAACACTTTCTTTAGACATTTTGTTAACATTTTAAATGAACAAGTTCTGTAACAATTTCTTTTAACATTTAAAACCATCCTCAACAATTTCTTTAAGTCAGTTCAGCGGATATTCTTAACATTTAAAATGACACATGGCGCAGCAGACATTCTTAACATTTAAAATCACATGTGGCGTGACAATTTCTTTTAACATTTTAACGAACCTTTCCATAACCATTTCTGCAGACATTTTGCTAACATTTAAAATGAACAAGTTCTGTAACAATTTCTTTTAACATTTAAAACCGTCCTCAACATTTTTTTGCAGTCAGTTCAGCGGACATTCTTAACATTTAAAATCACTTATGGCGCAGCGGACATTCTTAACATTTAAAATCACACGTGGCATAGCGATTTCTTTTACAGTTTCTTTAACATTTTAACAAACCTTTCCGTAACATTTTCTGCAGACATTTTGTTAACATTTAAAATGAACAAGTTTTGTAACAATTTCCTTTAACACTTCCATCTCAACATTTTCTTCAGACATTTAGTTAACATTTTAAAATGAACAAGTTCTGTAACAATATTCTTTTAACATTTAAAACCTTCCTCAACATTTTCTTTAAGTCACTTTAACGGACATTCTTAACATTTAAAATCACTTCTGCAGACATTTTGTTAATATTTAAAATTGGGAAAACGATTTCTTTTAAGAATTTCCGTAACACTTTCCAAAACAATTTCTGCAGATATTTCTTTTAACATTTAAAATGAACAAGATATGTAACAATTTCCGTAAAGTAAATGAACAAGTTCTTTTAACATTTAAAACCATCCTCAACAATTTCTTTCAGTCAGTTCAGCGGACATTCTTAACATTTAAAATGACACATGGCGCAGCGGACATTCTTCACATTTAAAATCACACCTGGCGTGACGATTTCTTTTAACATTTTAAAGAGCCTTTCCATAACCATTTCTTTAACATTTTGTTAACATTTAAAATGAACCAAGTTCTGTAACAATTTCTGTAACACTTTCTTTAACATTTTGTTAACATTTAAAATGAACAAGTTCTTTAACAATTTCTTTTGACATTTAAAACCATCCTCAACAATTTCTTTAAGTCAGTTCAGCGGACATTCTTAACATTTAAAATGACACATGGCGCAGCGGACATTCTTAACATTTAAAATCAGTCGTGGCGTGACAATTTCTTTTAACATTTTATGTGCTTTCTAACCATTTTAGACATTTTTAACATTTCAATAATCAAGTTCTGTAACAATTTCGATAAATTCCTAATATTTTGTTAACATTCAAAATGAACAAGTTCTGTAACAATTTCTTCTAACATTTAAACCATCCTCAACAATCTTCTTTAAGTCAGTTCAGCTGACATTCTTAACATTTAAAATCACTTATGGCGCAGCGGACATTCTTAACATTTAAAATCACACGTGGCGTAACGATTTCTTTTAACATTTTAACAAACCTTTCCGTAACATTATCTGCAGACATTTTGTTAACATTTAAAATGAACAAGTTCTGTAACAATTTCCGTAACACTTCCTTTAACATTTCTGCAGACTTTTTAACATTTAAAATGAACAATTTCCGTAACACTTTCTTTAACATTTCTGCAGACATTTAAAATGAATAAGTTCTGTAACAATTTCTTTTAACATTTAAAACCATCCTCAACATTTTCTTTAAGTCAGTTCAGCGGACATTCTTAACATTTAAAATCACTTATGGCGAAGCGGACATTCTTAACATTTAAAGTCACACGTGGTGTAACAATTACCTTTAACATTTTCTTTAACATTTTAACGAACCTTTCTGCAGAAATTTTTTACAGACATTTCGTTAACATTTAAAATGAATAAGATATGTAACAATTTCCGTAACACTTTAACATTTCTGCAGAAATTTTGTCCACATTTTAAATGAACAAGTTCTGTAACAATTTCTTTAACATTTAAAACCATGCTCAACAATCTTCTTTAAGTCAGTTCAGCTGACATTCTTAACATTTAAAATCACTTATGGCGCAGCGGACATTCTTAACATTTAAAATCACACGTGGCGTAACACTTTCTTTTAACATTTTTAACATTTTAACAAACCTTTCCGTAACATTTTCTGCAGACATTTTGTTAACATTTAAAATGAACAAGTTCTGTAACAATTTCCTTTAACACTTCCTTTAATCATCTCTGCAAACTTTTTGTTAACATTTCAAATGAAAAGTTCTGTAACAATTTCCGTAAAATTTCTAACATTTCTGCAGACATTTAGTTAACATTTAAAATGAACAAGTTCTGTAACAATTTCTTTGAACATTTAAAACCATCCTCAACAATTTCTTTCAGTCAGTTCAGCGGACATTCTTAACATTTAAAATGACACATGGTCTGTAACAATTCTTTAACATTTAAAATCACACGTCACGTGACGATTTCTTTTAACATTTTCTTTAACATTTTAATGAGCCTTTCCATAACCATTTCTGCAGACATTTTGTTAACATTTAAAATGAACAAGTTCTGTAACAATTTTGGTAAATTCTTCTTTAACATTTTGTTAACATTCAAAATGAACAAGTTCTGTAACAATTTCTTTTAACATTTAAAACCTTCCTCAACAATCTAATAGTTCTGCAGACATTCTTAACATTTAAAATTAAAGATTTCGCATTTTAACATTTAAAATATGATTTGCATTAAGATTTAAAATTAACATTTTCTTTAACATTTTCACGTAACACTTTCCATAACCATTTCTGCAGACATTTTGTTAACATTTAAAATGAACAAGTTCTGTAACAATTTCTTTTAACATTTAAAACCATCCTCAACATTTTCTTTAAGTCAGTTCAGCGGACATTCTTAACATTTAAAATGACACATGGCGCAGCGGACATTCTTAACATTAAAAGCACGTGGTGGAACGATTTATTTTAACATTAAATATACTATTTGTTAATTCGAGCATTTTCTTTAAAATTAAATTGAGATTTTCTGCAATATCTTCTTAAATATTTCAACTTACAAGTCCTTCCATTTAACAACTTTCTCACATACAAGCCCAACAGGAGCATCCCAGAAAGTTACAAAGTCACTTTGTCACAACCAATACAACAGGAAAACTCGATCCCATATCCCTAGGGAGAAGAGACAATTTAACACCAAACACAACATCAAACCATACACCCACTACCAGAACCCCACACACTTGGGACAAGCCCAAACACGACTCAAACATATAGACATACTGACAAGAAAGAGATACAGAGAGTCAGGTCAAGGAGAGGAACGTCATTAAACCATCAATTCATTGAATTCAACTGTCTATCTGACCCTCTATTTTCTTTCTTTTTATCTTCTTGCAAACAAATACAGAAAAAAGTCAGTCTGAAAGACAGCTTTATCCCCCGTCGCATGAAGGAATAATTTTGATCCGTAAGTATAACTGGAGTAGTGCAGTGCAGAGGAGGGGATATAAAGAATTTACCATTTGTATTAAGCAAGTCAAATGTTTAAATATATCCAAAATATTCAATAAAAACTAGACCTATCCCTAAATGTGATTAATACCCCCAAGACCACTTTATCAACTGTAGAAGTTAGTAGTAAAAAGAATACTTTACAACTATGGTTGACACTTTGTTATTTGTCACGATAGAGTTTTTTCTATTACACTGCACTTCCTCTACTTGTGCTTGACCTCCATTGTATGAAGTTGTACTGAAATTTAATCAGTAATCTTCAAGTAATGGTATAGTAACAAAGCGCAATAACTCTAAGTCAAGATGGAGTTATGGTTCTTTAGCACTGCACTACCTCTCATTGTAGTGAATTCCAACCAACAGTTTTCAAGTTATGCTACAGACAAGGGTATTACAACGGACGGACGGACTGACCACCCACCGGACCTATTGGTGACTCCTATATACCCCCCCTCCCCCCGCCCGAACTTCTTTTCAAGGTATAATTAAGCAGGAAAATCAGCCAGTGTTAAGACCTAAAGTTAGTGACTACTTTGTACTTACAAGAAAGTGAAACAACTGATATTGAAGTAAATGGAGCTGCTTTATAGTGACTGTTTGTTCTAGGTACACTTACATGAAATGCCTGGTTTTAAAAATCTTTTCAGAAGGAATTGTCTCAACTATGAATAACTTCTTTTAAGCATTATATTCCTTTAAGAAAATACTTAGCTAAATTGATTGGCCTTATCAGGTTTTAGGTCAGTCATTAGGTCAGTCCTTATAATGAAACAAACTAGCAGCCTAATAAAAACTGTTTCAAAACAAAATGGTCCTTAAAGATGATTCATCTTTAGTCAACAGGTTTTGTCTTGACAGAAATGTTTGTAAAAATTGGTTGGCTGAAACAGTCCTCTAAATGATCCTAGCTTAAATTGTTAAAAATGATTGGCCTAAACAGTTAATTGCAAGATGCATTTATGCATTTGTTTAAGAAGTAACTTAATCAAATTGTCATATGGCTATTTAATATATGATCTCAACCACTTGCTTTCTCTCTTCAAAGCACTGGATACTGGACTATGACTATACTGGAAGCTTGCTGGGTATATCTCAGTTGAAGACCAGCTACCAAGATACTAAATTTGTGCCTAACCTAGGAAGCCTGCTTGGCATAGCCCAACTTGAAGACAGACTTACCATAAAGCACTTTCAGATGGAGTATTCAGGTGAGACGGGAAAAAAAAATGAGTGAAAGCAAGGATTGAGATTACAGACCTGCAAATATGTCTAGATTTTAACAAAAACAGGCCAAAAGACCAAAACTTTCATACAACGACTGACCCAAAAACCATCATATTATTTTGTTTGTAATCGTGCTTATTAGGTCCACCATCCTCTAAAGAGGCTATAATCGGTATGACCCATCCATCATATTATCTTTGTGCACACAGTTTATATGACACTAACCACTAGCTACCTTTCTCTAAGGCACTCAACTTGTGCCTAACCCCGAAAGCTTGCTAGTTTGAAGATTTTCCATCATTTGTACAATTTGCATTAATAAAATCTTAAAAACTTAAAATTTTCATGCTAATCAAGAATTTACATTAATTAATTAATACTTTCAATGATAAGTAACCGAACACCAATTAAGGCTCATGTGCTTGTCATATGGTATGTCTGTTTTTTTTAATTACTGGCCTAAACTGTCCTTAAAATGAAATATATTCCATACAAGACATTTTATGTTATTTTCTTTGTAAGTTTGGTTGTCTAAAAATGAGACGTCTGAGCATTCCTTCAAATAAACTTACTCGCTAAGGGGAAGTTTTTGAGAAAAAAAGTTGCTTGAACAATCCTTAAAATAAATATCTAACCTATTAAGAAGTTTTTTTTAAAATAAGTGGCCTGAACAGTCCTTTAAAATGTACCTACTACCTCTATTATACGATAGGCTAACGGGTAACAATAAAACAAAGGCTAAAAGGCAGGGACAAAACTGGATTTTCATATTACAAATTTAATAACTTAATTTGGCATTCAAATTGATGCCCTTTACCACTAGAATTTGTAAAAATCATATGAAAATCTTTCAAAATGTTAAGGGCAGACACCAAAACCAATGACCCCCAAAACTGTGGCTTTGAATCTGATCAGGCAGGGCTAAGACATGCATTCTGCATATTGATTTCATGAGATGAACATTTGATTAAAATTGTATGAAAATTATTCGAAGATTTAAGGGTTGAGGAGTACTGTGTTTGAAGTAAATCGTAGACAGACAATCGACGTTGGATGTAAAACACCCAATAATCCTAAAAGTTCACCTTGACCACTTGTGGTCAGCTCTTGTGGTCAGCTGAGCTAAAAATGTTTCAAAGGATTTATAGAGCGGAGATGGACAGAGACAGACGAAACTGTTTGCGACGGGGGATAACGACTGGTACAAGGCAGATATTCTGCCAGGTAGTACACAGAGCTGGACAAAAAGCAAGAGGGCCAAGATGGCCCTATATTGCTCACCTAAGACTTTAGACCAAATAGGACAAAATTTCAACCTCCAAACTTAAACATCAAACACAATCTTACTGTTTAACCTTCAAAAGACAAAGACTCTTAACTCATTTACATGATAGATCGTTTATAAAATGTGACAGTGTCTACAGGGTTTTCTTTGGAATTGACCTGGTGACCTAGTTTATAATCGAAGGTAATCCACAAAAACAGATTGTAACCAAAGATTAAATTTAATTTGCAAGGGTGACCTAGTTTTTGTCAGTTTCAAACTTTACCTAGGAATTCATGAAAATTGGATATTAAATGTGGCCTCTAAAGAGAGTCTTGAAGGTTTTCTGTTCATCTGACGGTGACCTAGTTTTCAACCCCAGATGACCGAGATTTATACATGATTTAGAAATCATTGTGACATTTTGTCCAATGCTAAAGTTGACTGGATATTAAACATGGCCCCAAAAGAAAGTATTTAAAAGGATTTCTTTTATTTGACCATGTGACACTAGTTTCTGACCATACTTCACCCATATTCAAACTTGACCTAGTAATCAGCAGAGTTAACAAGGTTTTTCTATCGCCTGACATGACCTTCTTTTACGTCAGTTGACCATGAAATTATTGATAAAAAGATTCTCACCATTTTCTTGATGAATGGGCTGTAAATGTGACGTCTATGCCATAAACAATTTTTTCTATTTGACATGGTGATCTATTTTTAAACCCAATACAACCTATATTCAAACTCTACCTAGACTTTATCAATTAGACAATCATTTTGACAAAGTTTCATGAAAATCCAATGAAAAATACAGCTTACACAAACTTAAGTGAGGACAGAAGACACAAAAACAGACGACGGCTATAAGGAGATCACAATAGCTCACCTTGAGAACTTTGTGCTCAGGTGAACTAAAAAGAGAACAAAACAGGCAAAACAAGTCTTGTTGGAATCAATGAACACTTCTCAAGCATTCTATCACTATGCACTTTCCCTTCATAAGTTCTACCTGCAGTTGATTGAATTCCCTCCTGAAGCATTTGATGCACAACGCGACAAAAGGTCCCTCAGTTATAAAAAAAGAAATTATGCAGGAAAAAATGTCGAAGACAAAGATACTTGGTAGGATTAAAAGGTAATGAAGATGGGAGACACTTGGTAGGAGTAAAAGTTAATGGAGATGAAGACATTTGGAAGGATTAAAAGTTCATAAAGATGAAGTCATTTGGTAGGATTAAAAGGTAAAGAAGATGAAGACACTTGGTAGAATTAAAAGGTAAAAGACAATGAAGCCATTTGGTAGGATTTAAAGGTAGTGAAGGTGATGACACTTGGTAGGATTTAAAGGTAGAGAAAATGGAAGACACTTTGTAAGATTAAAAGGTAGAGAAGATGGAAGACATTTGATAGGATCAAAATATAGAGAAGATGAGGACATTTGGTAGGATTAAAAGGTAAATGAGATGAAGTTTTATTTAAAGGCAAAGAAGATACTTGGTAGGATAAAAAGGTAATTGAGATAATGTCATTTGGTAGGATTAAAAGGTACAGATGAAGACACTTGGTAGGATAAAAAGGTAATGGTGATGAAGCCATTTTGTAGGATTAAAAGATAATAAAGATGATAGCCTCTTGGAAGGATTAAAATATAAAGAAGGTAAAAACACTTGGTAAGATCAAAAGGTAATGGAGATGAAGATGCTTAGTAAGATTAAGGGTAAAAAAAACAAAGACATTGATAGGATTCAAAGGTTAAGACAATGAAGACACTTGGTAGAATGAAAGAGTAAGATGAAGATACTTGGTAGAATTAAAAGGTAATGAAGATGGACAACACTTGGTAGGATTTAAAGCTAGCAAAGGTGAAGCCATTTGGTACGATTAAAAGGTAATGGAGATGAAGCCATTTGGTAGGATCAAAAGGTAATGGAGATGAAGCCATTTAGTAGGATCAAAAGGTAATGGAGATGGAGCCATTTGGTAGGATCAAAAGGTAATGGAGATGGAGACATTTGGTAGGATCAAAAGGTAATGGAGATGGAGACATTTGTTAGGATCAAAAGGTAATGGAGATGAAGCCATTTGGTAGGATCAAAAGGTAATGGAGATGGAGACATTAGGAAGGATCTAAAAGGAAATGGAAATGGATGACATTTAGGTAGGATTTAAGGTAATAAAAATGGAAGCCACTTTGTAGGCTTAAAAGGTAATGGAGATGGGAGACACTTGAGTAGGATTTGAAGGAAGGTAGCAAATGTGAAGCCATTTGGTAGGATTAAAAGGTAATGAAGATGGGAGACACTTGGTAGGATTAAAAGGTAATGCAAAGGTGAAGCCATTTGGTAGGATTAAAAGGTTATCAACATTGAAGCCATTTGGAAGGATTAAATGATAATGAAGACATTTGGTAGGATCAAGGTTATAAAGATGAAGTCATTTGGTAGGATTTAAAAGGAAAAGACATTGAAGACACTTGGTAGGATTAAAAGATAAAGAAGATGAAGTCATTTGGTAGGATTTAAAGGAAAAGACGATGAGGACACTTGGTAGGATTAAAAGGTAAAGAAGATGAAGTCATTTTGTAGGATTTAAAGGAAAAGACGATGAAGACATTTGGTAGGATTAAAAGGTAAAGAAGATGAAGTCATTTGGTAGGATTTGAAGGAAAAGACGATGAAGACATTTGGTAGGATTAAAAGGTAAAGAAGATGAAGTCATTTGTTAGGATTAAAAGGTAAAGAAGATGAAGACACTTGGTAGGACTAAAAGATAATGTAGATGACTACATTACATAAAATTAAAAGGTTAAGAATTGTGGAATTTGGTAGGATTAAAAGGTAAAGAGCAGAGATACTTGGTAAGGATTAAAAGGTATTGAAAATGAAGACACTAGGTAGGATTTAAATAGTAAAGATGAAAAGACCCTTGGTATGATTACAAGGTAATGAAGATGAAGACACTAGGTAGGATTTAAATGTAAAGATGAAGACCCTAGGTAGGCTTAAACAGTAATGAAGATAACCTTGGTAGGATTTAAATGTAAAGAAGATGAAGACACTTTTTAGGATTAAAAGGTTATGAAGAAGGAAACACTTTGTAGAAGTTTAAAGGCAAGAAGTAGAAAACACTTAGTATGATTAAAAGGTTATGAAGATGAAGACATTTTATGAACTAAGATCTCAAAATTTTGCCTCAAAGTCCCTTACCTTGTGTTATGCATCATTAGAACCCACCCAAACATTAAAATCCATATCACTATGATTATTCATCAGGCATGGTGACAGAATGCACAACTCTTCTTCAGAGAAGTATCCAATGAAACACATCGTCTGTTTAGAAATAGACCTGAACATACTGCAGACATTTCCAATTCAGGAGATATAAGAGTGACACATATACAGAGACAGGAAAGAGAGAATGAGGCAGATTGAATGGCTTATGGACTCAAGACAATCAGTTGGAAAATACAAAGTGAAAGTTAGACAGTGGAAAGAAATAACAAGATTGATGAATAGCCTGAAAAAAATACTTACAGGCTCTTAATTGACATATATGCTTATCTGCAACAATTACAGAAAAGACATGTAATGCTTCTGATAGATTGGTGTGCGGGACTAGACATGGTCGATTAAAAAGGAATAAAACAAAAGCAAGTATGTGCAGATGTGTGCAGAATGTTTTCAATGACAGATAATTAGATGGAAATATGTAGAGTGGAGAAGCAAATGACGAGAAAGATAGATTAACACACTAGTTGCAAATTGATTCATTTACATAAAGATAGACAATGAAAAGGTGAATAGAGAATAACTGCACAATACAAAGTCCCCAGATGGATATGAAGCCATTTTAAAATGAACATGTGACCAAAATTAATGTTCATTAGGCAGTTAAGAAGATATAGTCTCAAGACCTTTGACACTGCAGTGTCTTTGAACTTTGTCATTTTCATAAGATGTGGTTCCATGACATTTGATCCAAAGAATTATCATGACCTTTGTCATCATAATAAGATGAACATTTGACCAATGTTTGATGAAAGAGATTAATCTTGTGACCTTCTACCCTTAAGTATCACCTTTACTCAAACATGGCTGGAAAACATTTTCTGAATATCCTTTCCATGAGAAAAACATTTATCCAAAGTTTCAAGAACACCACTAAAAGGTTTCGAAGATACAGAAACATATAACCTTTGACCTTACATGTAACTTTGACCTTGATCTTGATCACATGTAGGTACAATGTTTGGCAACAACTTTGAGAATTTGTTTTAGTATGCAGAAATTACAGCTCTGAAACAAAATATTAGAACATAACCTTTAATTACAAATCGAGCCCCAAGTGTAACCTTGACCTTAAACGCAGTCCTCTAGGTGTATTTAAACCTGTATTACTGGATTTAAACCCTATATGTGACCTTGACTTTCAAATCTTAATAAATGATTAACAAGGTGTTTTGATTTTTAATCATCAACTTACAAGCAAGATAGCTCCATGGTGTGGTGCCCAACATATCCTTAGAGTATGAGTTGCAGCTGAATGAAGCTTTTCAAAATCCATCTATTCATGTATAATTAACTGCACTGACACAAAGTTCTGGTATATAACTCTACATTAAAGGTTTTGAGCCCCAAATATGACCAGGAGCTTTGAGGAAGCTGCCTAGATATTGTGTATAACACACCCCTCTGTTACGGACAACAGCCTATGTGAAGTCTATTTGAAAATCTGTTCCTACACACCAAAGTGACAGCCCGGACATGAATTGCAGACAAACGGGCTTTAAGACTGACGGACGGATTGATGAACAGAACTGAGCAAACCTATAGCTGGCAACAGCCTATGACGCTCACCAAAGCTAACTGAGACATGACCATCTGCAACTGCACATGATCAGGCCTGCATTTGCAATATTGAAATGGAAGTACAATGTATTATAAAATATGTGTGCAGACCTACTAAATCTATGCCCTTCTTAGTGAGCACAAGAATACACCTTTGTATCTTACCAAATGCCTCTTTTTAACCCCATGTGACCCATTTCAAACTCGATCTAATTCAGCCTTTTAATAAATTTCATAATCTCTGGTTTTAAAATCTGATTTCAAAAATTTAACATATCATTTGACCAACTACAACTACATGTAGTTTGCCCCCCCCCCATGAGACCCAGTTTTGAATCTGACCTTTACTTTAACAAACATTTTGGCATGTAATTGGGTCTAAATGTAGCTTCCAGAGTCTGCAGAATGTTTACAATCATCTGACCAGATGAAATAATTTTTAACCCCACATGACCCAGTTTAGAACTTGACCTAGAAATATAAAGACAACTATTCTGACCAATTTTCATTATTGGGGGTCAAATAGACCACTTAACAGTTATCAGACATTTTCTGTTATATAGACAGGTGACCTGTTTTTTGACACCACCCGACAGTGTTTTAAACTTAGCCTAGAGATCCAGTATGGATGGGCATTAAATGTGGCCTCCATGAGTGATGACAAGGGATTAAAACTTTACCAGAATGTGGCCTCTAGTTTTACCCCATGTGACCCAGTCTCAAACCTGACCTAAAAACATCAAGAACATTCTAACTAATTTACAAGTTATCATACATATTGATTCTAGTGTTCACAAAGTGACTAGAAGACCCAGTTTTTGACCCAAATTGTCATCCAGTTTCAAACTTGGACTAAGAATCATTAAGACAAACATTATTACCAATTTTTATTATAGGACTTAAAATGTGTCCTCTAGAGTTTCACAGTGTGCATAGACAGGTGACAGACATCGGGTGATCACAATAGCTCCCCATTAAGCACACAGCTCAGGGAAGCTAAAAAGACAAACAAGCACATTAAAACAGATAGAAGAACACTAAAAAGAGACAGAAGATAAAAAGCCACAGAAATAGCAGTGAGACAATTTTAAACATTTGAATGGATGGCCAGATGACTAGTCTCCTTTCAACTTCAATCTCACATCTGTTTTTTGTCAGTATTCCTGTCTACATTTTGTCTACGTGTTTGAATCATGCTATAGGGGTTATCTTAATGAATGGGATTTAGGCTTTGAATGTATAGTTCTTCTGTTGTATCAGGCGTTACAAGACTGCTCATCTCCCGGGAGGTGAGAACTGGCCTTCCTGTTGTACTGGTTGTGACAGACTTTGTTTATGGCACACAGTTTGCACAAATATTCCGAGCTCAAGATTATCAGTATACCTGTGCGGACAATGAAGTTAAACAAGTTTTTCGAGAACTTAGCATCTCACTGAGAATTTAGATTCCACATGACTGGTATTTTTTAAACCTAGGATCTCAGTAGCGGGTGCCCTGTCAAAATCACAAGCTAAGCATATATATATTATTACACTGCAGCTATAATCAAAGCAATAGAATGAATTGACGATGAAAAACAGAAAAGTCAGACATTTTGGCAACAGTTTAAAGAAAAAATCTTTGCTTTTATGTCACTCACACAGATTCCTTATTATAAACTCATCAAAAGTCTAAAGAGAAATCATACACATTAATTATAAATTTTGTTAATTAATATTTTAACACACATTGCAGAAATTAAATATTCTGAATAAGGACCTTTGTTACAGTTTCCCCTACAAGTACATGAGGGCCAAAATTTTTCATTTCTTCAAACCTGGCATTTTGACAGCGAATAAAGTTTTAAACCAAATTTTTTTTAAAACAAAAATCATAGATCACCAGCCCTGATTTTGCATTTTTTGCCAACACAGCATACATGTTATAGTTTCTGATTTACTGGAATACTAGTGCAAACCATGCGCCTTCCCTGTTAATACATTGGCCACTGCTGTAGAGCTTGGATGCAAGAATACTCAACCACACAGCTTGTAGAAAAGGTGTAGTGAATAACAGCCATATTATATACATGGGTGCAAGTTGAAAAAGTTCAAAATCCTGAAAATTGTGTTGGGGGCCTAGGGACCAGTAGGGCCCCTAATGGGTACAGGCGAAGTCCCCCGGAAGCTCCTGGATTTTAGTGATTTTGAATGCTTAGAAAAGCATTCCTCTAGCATTATTTTCTTGCAACATATTACCTTATTATCATGCCCAAAATGCAAAATATTTTATAAACAGTACCTGATGGACTTATAAAACGACATATTCACAGAAGATTCAGGCTTATATACAACTACTGTATTTATTTAAGTGATCAGCACTTCAATTTTATCCATTATTGTACAAGATGTGGTTATCAACATCATTGATTATGTTCAGGGTTCTCCCTGAAACAAATCTTTGCAAATAACATTATCGCTGAACAGCCAATCAGAATTCTTGTTGTAAAAAAAGCTTGAAGTTTGAGGTCACGCGCAGTTATTTTAAGAAATATTTTTTGGGGAACCATGCAATGATCATGCAAGGCAAAAATTTTCATTGCATCACCGATGCGAAGCATGTGCGTTACTGACATTATTCAGAATGATCGGTCCTTGTCGCCTTTGATAAAGAGAGTGCGCGAATTAACCCGAAGGTTGACGAATATTTGGTCTAAAATTGATAAACTGAATACGGCCGTATCGTGCCGAGACTGGTCCGCCCCCCTCCCACCCCTCCAAAAATCTGGTGACGATTAATAATGATGCACGCAAAATCTACATGAAATTTTACTCAAATACAAAACAACAAGATATAAATTCATTTATTTCAATGTTTTGCCGAACCAGTCCGAGATCAAAACTACAGTGCAGCTCTGGAGATAACGTGACTTCGAGTAACTCGTAGAAAACACGTAAATGACTCCATTCAATGGAGACACTTCGCGGCGATTTGGAGTGAAAATTTTAATCATGGAACTTTGCGTTTCTCTGTGTTTTTCTGGCGTGACTTTGAGTGATAATATTTGTTAATTAAAATGTTGGCAAAATACACCTGTTAAAGTGACCTGTTTAATTTAGATCCATTGAATCACAATGATCTAATCAGACATCGCCGCCAACTTATTTTCGTTGCGAATCTCCGCTACTGTATACTATCAAAGTGTCATGGTTTTTTACCTTAATTGTTTCAAAATGTATAAAGTTATTTTTTATCAGAACCTAAAATATTTATCACCTGAGTTTATGTTGATTTAAAATATTTATTTCCGTTAAAAATCCGCTGTAATTGATCATCCCTTAGCATGTCCCTCGCGAAAAATATGTGGCCTTTCAGAAAGGATGACAAAACTAATCCAGTCAATTTTAAAATTGTTTGTAAATCCAAGTTGTGTCACACCACTGACTGAGCAATGTTTGTTAATTTGTGAATGCAAAAGTTTTTCATCAAAATAACATTTAAATAGTTCCAACTGTTCTTTAATTAAAACAAAATGTTCTGTTTTTCAGAAAATCGCGGCGTTCCAGCGTGTCCATTTTTTTGTCATTGTTTCAGTAACATTTTCCTACTGTTTATTTTAATGGTTAACCTTGCTAATTTTTACTGCAACCTCTTAATCATAAAGATACAGCCGCAGGTGTCACGAGATCAAAGAACAATCGCCGACACTACATTGTACATATTATGTGAGGTTTTTTTTACCTTAGCCAAGCACGTGGCATTAAACAGACCTTAATATCTGACAGTTTGAGACATGTACAAGTAGCTCTACACAATAGTCTGATAGTTTTGGATTATAAAAATTCTAGATTGGAATAGATAATGTTATGAGTAAGTTTTGTTTTGATAATACAATATGAAACACTATACAAATGTTCGTTAATAAACAGAAAACTCAAACGACTATCGATTGCCCTACCACTCTATCAATTGTCGCTGACCTGAATTTATTAGCGACGACTATCGAGAAATCACTAATAGAGATGCATCAATAACACTATCAGTCATGTTATATAAAATTTTAAACAAAGTGAGGTCTCACAACTGAACCTTGCGGGACACCAAATAAATCCGAAGGTAGTTTTTTTAAACATCATCTGGAATCTTTTTGAACATATCAATTGAGATTTTTTTCTCATAAATTTTTAAACTAACGAACTTTGGAGAATGGTTATTTTAATTCAAATATTTATGCAATTTCGATGCATTGCCTGTTGACTTTCACAACGCATGAACACGAGAGACATTCAAATTCCCCTCAGTCAAAACAACAGTTGCCTATGCGCAACTTGGGGAATGCTTCAAAGGAAATTTCCTACAGTTATCTTCTAGTTATCATTAAAATGCATCCTGAGCAACATAAGTCTATTAACATTTCAACCGAATATTCCTATTTCCCGAAAATTGGAAAATTCTCATGGGAATTTTATGTGCAGTAACATATTTACGCATATCCTTCAACCTGGGAAATTTATCAACAAATTTAGGGTCCCCCTGTTGCAGAAATTAAAATCTATAATGTGAAGAGTTTCCTGCTTAAAGAGATTGTTGAGTCTTAACCCCACAGATATTTTTTGCAACAAATAGATTTTATTAAACAAGATCCCCTACAACCCCCTCTTGAGATCTTGGCATATATATTCTTAACATTTTAACATGTTTCATGCAAATGGACGTACTTTCCACTATAATTCACATTCGGAAATGCCTTTTTTCAGCGATTTTAAGAACTTAAATGAAACAAATGGTTTCGCTTATAACACTTAAAAAAGAATGATAAATTTACCATTTACAAGTTTTTGGTAATTTTTTTGATAAAAAATTTCAATGAATAGCTAATTTTGGAAAATTGATTTTTGATTTTAATATTTCAAAGCTTACGGATATCAAATGAATTTACATTAATCTAAATTCTCGTTATCAGACACAATTATTGAGAATTTTTAGTTTTTTCGATTCTAAGGGGGAATTTTTTTCTCTGGGGGGGAAAAAGATCCACAACATATTTTAAACCTTGGCCCTGACTATGCATATTTGCTCAAACTAGACAGTTATCCTTAATTTTAATCCTGAAACATATCTTTGATATTTCACGAACATTCATGGCATCAAATCCAGTATAGAACGGATTCTCAACCTAACAACAAATCTTTTCTTTAATGACATTGAATTTCCAAGACATTTTCTTAAACATATTTCAAAAAACATTCTATTAAAATCAATTTGAGATTTTGGCATATATATTCATTTTTAACATTTAAACTCATAAATTGACTCCTACAAACATTTTTCTTGACATTTCATGATTCGCAACATTTTGTCATGATAACAAATTTCAATGAATAGCTAATTAAAATTGAGATTGAGTTTCCGTATTTTTAAAAAGATCCACAAAAATTTCCTCAACATTTCAACACATTTTCCTAAAATCCAAAAATTGTGATTTTCCACAACACATTGCATCAACTATACGAACATTTTCTTTTACATATTCAAAACTTTGAGTTTTCAGATACATTTTCTTATCAGACGTGAACATTTTCCTTGACATGCAGGGCTCTCGTTAGCCTTTTGAGACTGGGGGCGGGGTCCATTAGGGGAATTTTGATGATTTTCAAAAATCGAAAGGGAATTTTCATAACAAAAATGAAGCGCTAAAAATGATGATCAACTTGTACTGTCATCTAAGGGGAATTTATGTCACGAAACTACCTGAGCTATACACTTCAACAGTATCGGTTTATTTTTAATCACAAATGGTAAACTTGTGTTTCATAAATTGCAATAAAATAAGTTTTAAACATGGGCATATTTATTTACATTATATTTTTGCCATGCGCTCCACACCTCCCTACCATAAACATTTAAACTAGGGTTAAAACTGAAATTGTGATCCCTAGCTTTTTCTCCACATTTCCTTGTTTTCGCTTTACATTTACGGACTCACATCCGGTTAACTAAATGCAGACGCAACTTGGCTTAAGTTATCAATGGCGACATCAGTAAACCGGATTAAAATCATGCAGTTTCAATGAAAAAATAAGTTAATCATTAAAAAGCAGTCGGCGACATTTAAACGCATTTTCAGAAATAAATTAAAATGACAGGCTCGTTTGAATTTGATTATTTCACAGTCAAATTTTCTGACTCTGGTACGCTTTAAGAATTGAGGTACTTACCTTGCTCTTCATTCTTTTTTGTCAACCTATACTGAAGTTGTGACTTCCAGTCGATGCTCTGCAGAGCTGACACACCTAGAACTACCACTGACAAGTCATCTGTGAGAAGTGACAGTATAACCTTGTGTACTTAGCTGACTTCTAAACAACACAAGTTTTGCTTCTGTTGGTTCCAGTTTCACCAGTCTTCTTTTTCATCTTTCTTTAAAGTTTAATTGTGGAAGCAACTGTGGCTAGATTCATAATTTCCACCTACTCCATGGTTGTCGGTTCTACCAGAATCTGTGAAAGATAAAGTAAAACCTGTCATGAACAGCCAATCAAGGAATGCATTAAATGTGGTCAGTTAAAGGAAATGGCTGAATAATGCAGGTGTAACATAAAAATCATAGTTTCCCCGAGACACATCAATTTTTGCTGCTTAAGGAAGGTGACTGGTACCAGGCTACTGGTGCTGATTCAACTGTAGTGTAAAACATCCATGAACTAAGACAGGGATAGACCAAAGACTGAAAAGTGCAACGCCCAAAAACTATTACAATGCATTTATAATACAGAATATATATCCTG
>JAFMSR010000004.1:20160488-20211935 GCA_022818135.1 Saxidomus purpurata | reverse complement strand
ATCAAATGTATTACAAATGTGAGAAAATTCGGCCATTTTAATACAGGATAGCTATTAAGTTAAATTAACCAGTTTAGTGTAATAAACCCATTTATAATTAAAATATTCAATTAAAACAAACCAGTAGAGTAGTACGTGGTTATCAAAAAGAATATGAATGACTTAAAATCGTTACAATAGTTGTGAAAGGATATATGTGTAAATGTTAAAATGAATTTATTTTTCAGAGTAAGAATTTCCAACTTACAATGTGACAGTAACGCCTGGGACCAGACATGTGAACGTGTTGCAGTTGGTCTGAAAACCGAGTACCAGTGCAATTTACTTCCTACAAAGTGCAAGAACGATTCTGAGATTCAAAATTTGTACTTACAGGCATGCGCAGAGAAATCATTTGCGCGAGAATTGAGGATCACGGATTCAGGCGCATCTTCTATTCTAACAAGCGTTACATCGGTGTTAGCTACTTGTCTTCTTGCACTTTTTGTAATATTGTAATCTAAAACTGAAATTTAGATATGAACACGGACCTATATACACATTGTGTTATACATGTAGGTCTGTGATATACATTAGGACTGTAATAGGTATCTAAGTTTTAAGTAACCAAATATTTCCATTCAGTATGAAGGTAGAAAAATAATTTGTATATACATGTACTGTATATATCTGTATATAACTTAGACAATGTCCGTACACATGTACCGCGTGTATTTCTGTTTTAAAACACTTGATTAATGAGAGTTGTACAGTTTATATCACAACTGATTATTTTGCAAAATTAATAAAATGATCTGATCATTCCGTACACCGGAAATTGCACAATCACTTGATCAAATAATGTCCTGTCTTTCCCATGAATTTCATCTTCATGCTGCACAATTTTTCATTGTTTTGTTTATGTTATGTTTTATACATTTATTTTTGACAATGTCGTTTTACATTACATGTACTTGTATAAAATAATAAAATGTGAAAGAATCAACAGCCTTATCTTGTCTCTATTTTTGGTGTACATTGGAATACTTTTACTCGCATATTCGGTTTGAATGTGAGAGTTGCTCGGTAGTGCACTGTAGACGGAGACTAACGAGAGTTCAGTTCTTTAACTCATTCGTACCTAAATTTTAGTAGTGTCTATTGAAGTCTATACAATTTCAAACAGCTAAGCTCTGAAACAGACAACAAATACAATACCACAATAATGGAAAACACCCCATTTAAAAAATAGACCTGCCCAAATTGATAGTATGAAGATCCTATTGTAAAAATCTACTTATAAATGGGCTAACAAGCACATAAAATTGTTATTGTAACTCTAAGAATATTTCGAACCTATACACAAAATACATTTTATCTACTAAAATGGAACAATCCGAATACTAGTATTGGCACACAGGTTCATGTAAAATGCACATGCATTTTTCAGGAGACAGAAAGGAGTTTTACTACTATTTAAATTGCCCGTCTTCTGTATGCTCACACAATAATACACAAAGTGAAGAGAAAAGCAAAGTATATAGTCCTATTTAACTACATCTGTATATACTTTATTATCCTCCAATCATGAAGAGTCATCTTTCGGTTGAGACGTTGTTATAATTTACCGGTTTTACTTATTATTTATTCTTGTCATCAAAAATAACAGATACGTTAAAATGTATATATGAGACACTCAACAGCTTCTTCCAGTTTTGTTATTTTAATTGTAGTTTGTTAATATTGTTTTGTTTTTGAAACCTATGAACCGTCTGCGTCAAGGTTTTGTCGATGTTTAGTAGCTGTTAGGAAAAGTTTCGTAAATAAAGTTCTTTAACAAGCAATTACGGGAGACACTCAAAACCCCCTTGGTCATAATCCCATTGGTTCAAAAATGGCATAGTAGTCATAATCCCCTTAATTGATTTTACATTTTAATTTCAATAATTTTATTTTTTTTCAATTATTCGCAATAGCAAAGTTAAAGTAGAGACAAATGAAACATTCAGTATCTTTTTTATTCAATATATGCTTCTCCACTTGTAAAATTCATTGAGTGGATTTTGACTACTATGCCATTTTTGGACCAAGGGGATTATGACCAAGGGGATTTTGAAGTACACTCGCAATTACGCGACAAAGGGAGACATGTGGAGTCCATTCTCCCCATACTACTATTTTGCAGGAGTGAAACATTTAAGAATTGAATGTATTTTTTCTGCATTTCATTATTTACACCTAATTTGCATAAACACCGATTTCGTCGCGCATTAATTTGGTTGCCGTAACGCCACTACTCATTAGCATAATGCAAATGGCGGCCAGCGGCCAGCAGCCAGCTGTTGCAACGAAGTTTTTTTGGACATATCTCAACCCGAGGGTGGGATTTCCATATCCACAACTCAATGGACATGGTAAATTTATTTTCTCACCGTTTGAATCGCATTTTCACACAAGTAAGAAGAAATAAGTGTAAATAGAAGATGGGGATGAAAAAATAAAATCAACTTTTACTTCAAAACTGCTATAGATGGATAGAAAATGATCTAACTAAAAAGATGAATACCCATAACCCTATATTTATTTCCGAAATAAAAGATTTACAGTCATTTTTCGATTTTTATGTGACGCGCTGGCTGCTTATAATTAATAAACGTAACAATAGTCCGGCAGCGATGAGAGATAAGCGGTGAAGGATAAGGTTACCTATCGCCGATAAATGCGCGGAAATATGCATCTAATAGGTGAGAAACACTATTCCTTTTTACTTCTTAAAGTGTTCATGCCCTGAATCCAGAGTAAAGTCTTCGTACACGATTTTATGAATGATAAAGTAGCACGTCATGAATATTAATGAGAAGCTATGAATATGTACCTGCTTCATCGTGTTATTAAAAGCGGGCGCTGGGGCAGAAATAATCAATCAGAAAAGAGAATTTGTATGAAATAATTGCAAGTTGTAATTATTCATTTATCAAGCAAAGGGGCTAGGCACGTTTGATTTTTTTAACATAGTATGTATAGACTATGTATATGTCGATGTATACTAAGTTAAAAAAATCAAGCGTGCCTGTCCCCTTTGATATCAAGCTTACAAGCCAAAATTGGAAAACAAATTTTAGGCATTTTATTAATGTGTGTCAGTCAAATTACTAAATGGATGAATTTCGCCCATCGTCTTTTGGCATTGTTGTTTGACAAAAAAGCGTTACGACGCCTATGCTCTTCTTTACAACGCGTTGCAGTTGGGTTTGCCCTTACGCTGTTTTAGCAATCAATAGAGTTACAATCTTACGTCACACAAAGGCGAATCTGAAACTATTAATAGAGCATGTATCTATCGGTTAACTCCTCCCCTCCGTACTTTCAATGACAAGGCCAAATAGGGGCGCATGCGATCAGTCTTTATTTGATTCTGACGTCACGTTCTGCCTAAACCGCATTCATGCACTCATTTGATCCGAAAAACGTGGAAAGAAAATATTAAAGTCATGACAGAATCAATATCGGATATTGTAGATATTAATGTGCACTTTAATTACAATGGAGTAGCTAGATGGAACTTTCTCCAAACATACGAAATGGACTATGAAAGTTTTATTGCGTACCTCCACGAGTAGCCCAACTAATTGTGCGCAAGAGCTTTTTGCTATATACGATGGCCGCCCTTAGCAAAGACAGACTAGATGTAACGTCAGTTGTAAAATGAGTCTGTCTTGCAGTCGAAATATTGAGGCTAATCCACGAGGGAATACATGTACATACAAAAAAACAGAAAAACACAACCAGCGCGCTCTCAAAATTAAAAGGTTTTCCCAATAGAATCTAGTGCAAATATATCTAGAGGGTCTCGGCGTAAACATGACTTTCGTACATTATTTATTCGTTTCTCATTTTCCCCTCAAAGCGGACAACCGGGACAGAAAAATCCGCCTGTCCGACGGCAGAAAATCCCGTGTTACACAAGTCGGACATAGGAATTCCACACCCCTGCTGTACTATCGGTTGGACATATACAGCAGCACTCCACCAACATAATCGTCACATATAACTTGTTTTTGTTTATTTTAAGTATAAGTAATATGCACAAGTTCTCGTATACGTACAATTTACTATATACATTACTATGCATTGCTACATGTGTACATTAAATGTCTTTCCGAAAACTTCTTGTGAGTTCACTGTCTCGCGTGCATGCGTGAGTTAATCATATGTCCTAGAACTTTACTAATGATTATCATAATTATGGATATGTGGATAGCCATTGACACTGGAAATAAATTAGTGTGCATAAGTATATCAAGGATTTATTAGTCTAAGATTAGTGTGTACATTTTACTTCAGTGACACTGACGATACAGCGGTCAGTGCAAAACAAAATGTTTGACTCCCGCAGATTCTTTAAATGTTTTCTTTATCATTGGTCGAATGTTTCTGCACCAAAAAGTGAACAATAGCCGAAAAAATTGTAGTTAGTCAAAGAGTTAAACAATGTTTTGAGTAATCGTGTAACTCTTAAGTCATGTGTCCAACATTTCGCTCATGCGTGACACCTGGTTGTAAATTGCATTGGTCAGAGTGCAGTATCCTACACTCATCTTGCGAACTGTAACAGTTTACTGTTAGACATCCAACATACACTTTATGGGTTGGCATATAAAAGAATGGAAATACATGTAAATGTATGAGATAAAGTACAATCAATTAGATAATCGTCAATAAACTACCGGTCCGACTGCCATGCCTGCCATTTCATTTTTATGTCCGAAGTAACTACGTCTCTGTTCATTGCTTTGGAATTTTTTCTCAGACTCAACAACCCGACCCCACTCCGAAGATTGAAGGAAGGGAGAAACCATTGACTTTGAAAGTAAAAACACAGTTCATAAGCGAAAATATCTGTGTTCACTGTCTGCAGTATAGAAAGGAAACTTGGTTGTGATAACACAACAGAAAATGACCGTAAATTCACTTGTATACAAGTTAAGATTTTGGCAGACAAGCATTTTCAGATGCACGTGATATGTCAGTAGAATACGACACTAGATACTAGTATGTTGGTAGAATACGGCACTAGATACAAGTATGTCAGTAGAATACGACACTTCTACTCTTGTCCATGACCTTGCTTTTGTGGTGACGCTTTGCGAAATAAAGGTTCAGAGTTCCAGTACTGCCGGAGACAAACCTATTTTTCACGTTTACAGATAGGTGCTGCTATATCAATTATCGGTGTACTCAAATATTGATAATTTCGTAAATTTAGTTGGTTTCGTTGACATTTTGTATGAGAAACAGACTGAAAACGCATTTTATGAAAAAAGCATTACAATATATTTTTGTTCACCAGACGTCATTATGAATTATGTAAAGTTCCGCAAACATAATTTACCTGTATTATAATTCATAAACTTACGACGGACCTGTTCTAACGACGGGTACACCCCTATTTCGGTGTCTTCCTTTGTAGTACACTTAAATTAAATGCAATGAATGATACCGTAGCTCAATCGCTGTGATTAAAAGAGATCTCGTTTAAAGGAGTATTAATCAACATTTTAAATAAAATAGTCTAGATCTATATAATTTCTCTCAAAGTCACTCCAAAATACGCAAAGAACCCTATATTCAACCTTACTAAATACTGATTGCCACTTGCATTAAAATACTTAAGTGAAGAACCGTGCAAGTTTTTGGGCGGAGCAAATTGACGACGTGAACGCTCGTACCTAAATGTCCTTGAATGGGGAGGAGTTAACCTATAAACTAGCTCTAATAATAGTTTCAAATTCGCGCTATGAGTGACGTAAGATTATAACTGTAATGATTGCCAAGATAGCGTGCGGGCAAACCCAACTGCAACGCGTTGTAAAATCAACAAGTGATTCAAACTGTTTTGGCGTTAGGATATACACCGAAAGTAAACAAACGAATAACTTCCGGAAGTTCATATGTACATGTTGTCAATACATCATTACATGTCAATACTTCGGTATGTTTATTGACATGTTGATATGAAAGGGTTGACATGATCTTAAAAGTTACAAATTTGTAAGAAAATATAGATCTACATGAACATATTGAAATGACGGAAGTGCATTTCGATTGTGAATAATAATTTCCTCTTACATCTATCATTTTACAATAGTCTTATGATTACTTTACATGTGATTTTATTACCACTCCCGCCAAAAAAAAACAACAACAACAACAACAATAAGAAAGAAAGACTTCTACCGGCGAAATTGACAGTTATTTCAGCAACAACATTCAGTCTGACTTTGTTTTTAAGATCTAAATTAAATGTTTAGAATAAGGGATATAAAACCAAATATGTTGGTCTGAAAACTTTGTTCACTGTGTGTGAAATGTCTATCACTATGTTAAGGCATTTACCTATCACATGTATATACAACAGAAATGACGTGTGTCTGCGAGCTTAAAATAGCCAGAATACCCATAGGCACAAAGTCGCCGAGATATAAACCCACTTGATCTGACTGTAACAGGAGTTCACAACTCAAGAGGATTGTTTAATATATGTCATACAACTATACCAATATTATGTTACTAAGAATTATAAAATTAAATATATTTAGTCCTGTGTACTGTATAAAATTATATAAATCTGTTTTGCGGTGTTGTTGAAGTACATAAGTGATGGTGCACAAGGCAGCAGTCAAGCGCCTTCCTAAACAGACGTGGGTCCCTTAAACTGTCATTATTTGCAAAAATCTATAAAAAGTTTGTTATGTATTGTCTGTAGTTGGTATATACCACCTCAAAACTATTAATATGTAAATGGCAACTTAACCCTTGCAACAGTTTCTGAGTTTTTCTACTGAAAAATACTCGTATGATAATAATTAAATTAATTGATATTATTCAAACATATAGAATAAGTTATAACTTAACGGATTTTCTTAAGATTTCAAAAGATTAAAACGATTTAATCGGGAAATTAAGTAAACCACTCCATGAAAGAAGCGTGTCCTCAATGGCTGCGATTTTCGGTTGACCGTATTGAATGACCCCTAGAATATTGATACAACATGCAATGGAACAGAATGGATTAAATGATGCTTTAACAATCAGCGAGATGTCAAATACACAGCAGAAGTCATTGAGTCACAAGAATTTCAGAAACTTTGTTGAAGAAAGCACATGCAGTAACAAAACTGTAGCATCCAAAAGACCTGCTTCTTTATCATTAATCATAACCTATTAAAATTGAAATCTTTTGGTGTTTGTGCAACATTTGCATGACGTTATAGTCTTCTTTATTGGTTTGTTGGTAAAACGGCGTAGGTGTTTTCGTCTTGTTTAGTGTAACAAACGAAAATATGCGTCAGAGCTGTTAAGGCTTCATTTATATTAAACTGTATAAGTTCAAACAACGAAACAAATTCAATTGATGTAACAGTGTCATTAATTACGTTAAAGGTTAGCAACAAATGGCGCGTGATTTGCTGCGTATTTTGATTGAAGAGGTATTACCTTCTCTTCATTTATGAACCAAGATGGAGAAACATTAAGGGATTGCCCAACTGTAAACTAATCAATTTGACCTACCATTACAAAAGCTATATTGCCTTGAATTTGAAGTACATGTATATAAATGAACCTGTCGCGTTTATAGGAAGGTCATTGAATGAAAAGATAAAAAAAGTTATTCCCCAAAAAAGATAAAGGAAACAAACAAAAACAGATAAAAGGTTGCACCCGACAAGTGTGCAAGCGGCAACCGTCTTTATTTACTGAGAATGGTCTTGCCACCTGAGTAAAGAGCCTGACTGACCCTTTCGAATCGTTTTGCAGCTTAGTATCAGGACTACAAGCTTTAGATTTTATTTCCACCAAACTGGTGAGCAATTAAAAAATAATGAAATAAACAGAACAGTACATATGCAAATAAATACATATAAAATACTGTACATTAACAACAGAATATCCGAAAGACTCGTCAGAAAATTAGTTCTTTAAAATAGGCACATTTGAAATTTTTTACTGAGATAGTCCAAAAAAGATTCTTTACTGTTTTGGAATATACTGAATGTAAATACAACTGTAAATGAGAATCATATATTTTGGTTTTAACTTTGATAATACCTATTGTTCATTGAGAATAAATCTTTGATACATGTCTTTTTTAAAATACAATAATGGTCACATTGACGGATATATTAAAGTCCACTGACAACTCAAAATATGACCTCTTTACATTTTAAGGTAGTTCTCGCTGTTCCTTGGCCAAAATAAACTTTTATCAGATTGACTTGAACCTTGGAGGGATTACATTAATTTAGAAGTAACGGCCGTTACGGAAACACGTCTTTTATTTAGTTTGAATGTCGATTACCTAGCAACTAAGGGACGTTAAGACGCCACCTAGCGACGAAGCCCGTCGTGCGTTTTCTTCCATAACTCGACTCTAAATAATCGTAAAATGAGGCTTCAAGACATGCTGTTGAAAGAGTGATACAAAATGTATTCACTGTCGACTTGCATATGCAGTGTATTGAATTAATTTGTAATTACATTGAATTTGCAGAAAAACGAAGTCCAAACATCATCAGCCGGGCGTATTTCGACGTCAAAGTTTACCCACAAATGTAAATAAACGCTCTGGTAAAAGTTCTTTTTAAAAGCAACAATGTATCCAACGAGCTTTCATTTATAAAATTAGCTAAAAGTAATGGATCTTAACCTTTCCATTATACTTTTTCAGTATTGATGAGCTTCAAGTCTTATATCGATGTACTACGTCAAAACGTTCATCAGAATACAGCCAGAACAGTAACTTTCAAAATTTTCTTTTTATCATGATACAACATGTATCTGACCATAACAACAGCGCAGGTTTACCATATATATGCTAATGTATTTAAACGCTAACTGTAAGCATGTACTGCACAGCCGAAGTCAATATTCTTTCTCGTAAATATAGCTCATAAATTTTACCAACATAAGTTGACAAACATATCTGTAATATAGAACATGTATGGAATAAATGTATTCATTTTCTTCTCTCGTACCAAACAATTCTGTTGTCCCCGTGTTCTGATGCTGTTGAAATACTGCAATCTTATGTTAGTTGTTACAATACTTTCGATGATTAATGAAGGTACATTTTGAATATAAGAAACACTACATTCGATCAACACTCACTCTTAACATTATCATTTTGCGGTGTTACGAACTTAATTCATAAGGGGAGAAATTGTGCAGCCTGACCAGGATTCGGTCCCTGGACCTTCGCTTAAGGGGCGAATATACTACCAACATAGCGTTCCGGATGTTAACACAAGTATATCCCTTAACTGTGACAATTTTAAGCATGATGTTAGCCGTTTTCGATTCGTTATCATCGAGTAAAACAAATTATTACCTGTATGAATTAATTATGATATGTGAATAACCCACTGTAAAGTACTCAAGGATATAGAGGTTTCCGAAAATAACAACTCATTTTAAGTACATATGCCGTCAGTAAGATTTTGTTACCGTACACAACTTTGGCCTCTATATATACTGCAACACTACTGTAGTCATTCGTTTTTCATAGTAATACCATCATGACTCCCTCATCTTGCAAAAAGTCTTACTTCTGTGAGATGGTAGGCTACTTGCGCTTGTCTAAAATTGAAGTTAAGAGAATAATGGCTATATTCAGAAATGCTCGAACAGATAAAATTAAATTTTACCGTTAATCGGCTAACGGTCGATGCATTTCCTCCACAGAGACGCGTAACCGCATCTGCGCAAGATCACCATATCACCATTACCCACCTCAGAAAAAGGCGGCAAAATGCAACTCATACAGCCACTATAGGAACACACGGAAGATCAATCAGTGACACAACGGTACGTTTTCGTTTACGTACGTTGCTACGGCCTCATGACAAGAAGACCATTTAACGCAATAAGGTTAACACGGCCGTGCGCGCCATATCTACGCAACACGAGAGCGGACTAGGTGAACGTTCTTTTTACCAACGAGTCGAGGTTTAAATTTGACGGAATCGACGGCCGTACACGTGTATATAGGAGGGTTGGAGAGAGCTCTGTCGGCGCTTGTGTCACTGAGCGCGATAGATTTGGCGGTGGTTCTATAATGATATTAGCTGGAATAGCATACGACTCAAACACGTCTGCAGTTGGTGTCGCCGGAAACCTCGATCGCAGCCCGAAGATACCACGACGAGATTCTCGCTTCAGTTGTCGTGCCTCACATACGAGCCAACCGCGGCAATCAACTGATACATGATGGCGCTACTAGTCATACCGTCTGGATTACCAGCGAATACCTTACAAGGAAGAGGGTTAATGTTCGTCCCTGGCCCACTCGTTCGCCTGACCTTAACCCGATTGAAAATGTATGGGATGCTTTGGGTCGGGCAGTACGACGGAACAGCATCCAGAATCTAGCGGCACTACAACAACATCTCGTAGCAGAATGGCAACGCATCCAGCAAAACATTATTCTAACATGACTCACGATTTTGTCTCTATATACAAAGAGTAGAAAAATTATGTTATATTAAACCATAAACAACGCGGTAAGCGATATGCTGTAAACATGACGTCATATTGAGCCGCATGAGGTTAAAAGAGCTTTCGCGTAGAAAATAAAGCTTTGCATTTATTCACCTTTTGTAATAATCTGGTCATGTTAGAATCGAAATAACATCCTTTTCAGCGTTGTTATCGTCTAATAAACAATAGTTTGTCGTACTGATACGCAGTTTTAAACCACTCAGGCCTTTGGCCTTCTTGGCTAATAACTGCATATCAGTACTCCAAATCATTGTTTATTAACGCCGCTGGAACGGATGTTATTATAGGAATAACTGTTTTGTAAGTTTGATATTTGCGTCGCCGTTAAAAATATTTGCGACCATTAAAAACCATATATACAGTCGCAAAAATCAAAATTACAAAACAGTTATTCCTATAATATATAGTTGCAAAATTCGAACGGCGTTTTAATTATAGCATTTAGACACATTATGCGTTAGAAAAGGGATAACTATTTAGTGATTTTGATATTTGCGACCGTATTAACGGTTTTAATGATCGCAGACTGTTTTAACAGTTCCGGCTATGTCGCCGTTTAAAATTTTTGCGACCATTAAAAAACGTATATACAGTCGCAAATATCAAAATTACAAAACAGTTATTCCTGTAATATATCTATACTATTACATACGAACCCTGCTTAATATAATACTATATTACATCCCCCCATGTAATATGACTTTCCACTCTCTACACTATCGGCTATCATTACATTCATGATAGTGAGTGTTAAGGAACGGTAACTCTGCAAAGGAGATTGATGACTTTCGTGATTCACTTATGACGTAACGTTATAAACAATCTGCATGACGTCACTTTCCCGAACACAGCATCTGAAAAACGTTTGTTTCTATATTAAAAAGCATCATTTCGATAAGTTTGCATTTAAATATATATTTTTAAGTGCAAGATGGTATGCAAGAAAAAGTTTCTACCATGAGATATTTGGTTCAGATGGAAATATCCGTCACCTCGGGAAACTGTTTCGCGGGAACTCGGCAGAGCCTCGTTCCCGCCAAAGCAGTTACACTCGGTGACGGATATTTCGATCTGAACCGCATGCTCATGGAAGAAACTAATAATAATTAAACTGATTTCACACGGTTTTTCCGATCAAGCGATCGATCTTTATGCAACCTTACTTCTCCTTTTGCTGCCTTACGCCTCCTTTTGCCTACTTACTTACACATTTGTATACTTTACTGTCTTTAGGTACACCGACTGTTCATGACGTCAGAAAGACACTATTTTAAAACAGCGGGAAGACGCACGAGAACATCATTGAAATTGCAGCCAGGTAAAAAAATTTCTCCTAACATACAGGCTAACAGGCGTTGATAGCATGATAAAAATTGTTTCTCTATTACATTTTTACATATTTTATACATTAATTCTAAAAAAAAGTCACATTTTCTTGGAAAACGACTAAAAGCCCGCCACTTTCCCACTCGCCGATGCCGACTCGGAGGAAAAAAATCGCTTTAAAAAAAAATAATGCGTTTGCCAAGTTATCTTTATCTGCAATTTGATAAAGATATTTAACCAGTTTTCATTTTGGACCAAGGTCTTTCAAATTTGAAAGACCTTGTTTGGACGAAATGGCGGGAGAAATTTCAAAGGATGTAGAGCAAAGTGGTCTTTTATCGACACCCGGCTTTTATCGACACATCTCCCGATTAATTGGCAATTATCTATTAACTGTCAATCAAATATTGACGATAACACTTATTATGTAATTAATGACGTCACTCAGAATTTTCCTGAATGTCTGCAACTTAAAGCACAACAACATGGCGCCATTTTTTGAAACAAGAGAAGACCACTCCTGACGGAGAAAGTGATTTTTAGCTCGACTTTTCTATGAAAAGGGGAGCTATCCTACTCGCCCCGGCGTTGGCGTCACACCTTGGTTAAGTTTTTCGTACCACCCCACTTTATTTCAAAAGTATTAGAGGTATGGCTTTGAAACTTTCCATACTTGTTTACCATCATAACCTCCATCAACAGACAAGAGTACATAACTCTGTCAAGGTTTTTGACAGAATTATGGCCCTTTTTTGACTTAGAAAGTGTATTGAGCTTGGTTAAGTTTTTCGTACCACCTCACTTTATTTCAAAACCATTGGAGGTATTGCTTTGAAACTAACCATACTTGTTAACCATCATGACCTACATCAACAGACAAGAGTACATAACTCTGTCAAGGGTTTTGACAGAATTATGCAGTGTTTTTTTTGGGGCCTTTTTGGGGCCGAAATTCGGCCCCATTCCCCTCCAAAATTAATATATATTTTTCCCCATTTTTGACAAAAAATTCCCCTAAAAATGTTGAAAAAAATCTTTGATTTATTTAATCAAGAGATGGCCAAACTTGTTATAAAAACATGTTTTGATAAATTTAAATGGTTCAGAATCATTTCTTGTAATATTTTGATACCTTACATGTAAAATAGTCGGCCGAAAATCGCTGATTTTTCGTTTGTCACCTATTTTCGCGACCCCGATTTTTCAATGAAAACGGTGTTCCAAAGATAAAACCAGATACTAATACAATGTTTTCAATTGAAAATAGCAGTATTACTTATTATTCACGTGTGTTTTAACACCATTGCTGCTAAGTTATGTTCCTGACACCAGTTTTTTTATATAAAATTTTGTTATGTTAAATTCCTATGTCTTCTCTTCATATTTGGCAAAAGAATAATGTCACATGCTTGATAGGTTTTGTTCTTAATTACATTTTCAAACAGTATATTTTATACATTTTCTTAATAATTCCCCTTTTCTGGCAAAATGACTAAAAATTCCCCTCCTGACGGGCCCCGCCACCTTTCCCCTCAGACTGAAAAAAAACACTGTTATGCCCCTTTTTGACTTAGAAAATACATTGAATATGGGTAAAATCCACTTATTGCCTTAACCCTTTGAGATATTGCTTTGAAACTTTGAATGCTTATTTACATCATTACCCCCATCTGTAGGCAAGAGAAGGTAACTCTGTCAGGGATGTGTTTTAAAAATTAAGGCCCTTTAGCGACTTAGAATCTTGGTTAAGTTTTTCGTACCAGTCCACTTTTTGATTCAACTATTTGAGATATTAATTTGAAAGTTGGAATACTTGTAAACCATCATGATCCCAAAACATGGGCAGGAGAAGGTAATTCTGTCAAGGATTTTATTTGAATTATGGCCCTTTTTGACTTAGAAACTCAGTTAAAATTTTCATTCTTGTCCACTTGTTGACTTAACCATTAGAGATATTACTTTGAAAGTTGGAGTACTTATGTACAATCATGAGACCTATCTGTAAGCAAGAGAAGATAACTCTGTGAAAATGTTTCTTGATTTGTACTTAGAAATTCCTAGTTAAAGTCTTGTGTGCCCTTAACTGTCAAAGTTTTGTTTTATAGGCAAGCAGTAAAAGGTCGAGCACGCTGTCCTACTGACAGCTCTTGTTATCATACTTACAAGGCCGATTAAGAACTGCAGGCGTGTATGACGGTTCACGCGTTCCTATTCATTTGTTTTACGGTAAATGTGTTGCATAGTTCATATCATTTTAGGCCTAGATTTCATCATAGAAACATGAACTGTGCATTATTTGTACTTGCTTCAAAAGTATATGGGGTGTCGATAATACACCCATAAATGTGATTTGTCCGGCCATTATCGACATCACTTGGGGTAGGGGTGTACCTTGGACCCCCAAACGACACTGCCTCTACAAGAAATTGTTTTCTTATTGAATATGTGTTTCCTGAACATTTTCTGTCTCTCTTTGACAAAAACCCATTTTACGTATATCGTATGTATATATATCTACAGGCTCTGTCCGAAATTAGGGTACTCTGTATTGTAAAAATTACCTTCCTTGGTGATCTTTTTGTCGGGCCTCAATTTTGTGAGCTAAAGTTACCAAAAATCTCGTCAGTAGCTCGAGGAACCGAAGTTGGTTAAGATCGTAACTAGTTTGCGAGTTATAGCAAAATATGTTTTAAAGTGTTCGAAACTTAGGACAGTACTGATTCATTTTATTTTAGAGACTGTATAATTTGGAATAAGGAAAAAGTCCCGTTCTAAATTCAATTAAAATGTTGTTTAACAATAATTGTCCCCTCTTCGGACTGTGCATACAGTCTAATACAAAAATTATTTTCTTGCAAGATCCAGTTTTGGAATATTTTCATCTGACGCATTACACTGGTTTCGGGATCTGATTTATTCATGTAACATATGGCTTCATGTAAATTGAGGAGACAGGCGGACAGACTGAGCTAAAATGACGATCACAATAATTATTTTGACTATACTATGTGAAATATAATACATGTAAGCGATAAATATTTCCCCTACAGAAAAGTGATGTTCAAGGGGATTTCTTTTACTTTGAAACGTTTTTTTTTAAAGAGGGCAGCTCACAAAGTTCTTATTCTATCTGTCATTAAAGCATGTGCCCTCCCTCCCCCGACCCTACCAATATAAAAATGGGTTTCGGTCTAAACGGCAATATGAAAGATGCATTTCGGTCTAAATCCAGTTCATGTCCCGTTTCTTTTCTTCTTTAACCGGACATTGTTTGATGATTAAGTTGTCTTCATAACAGAAATGTTAGCGAGTGTTTGGACTTGATAAGAAACTAACAAAAATCACATAGAAAAACTATTGAGACAAAAGGGACAAGTAGATGGAATTCTACTAGACAGCTATGTTGATGCGTTGTATTGGTTGCTTTACATGTATTAATCTGTAAAGCCGGTAGGCTGAGTCCTGTCCTACTAAAGCTATGCTGTGCATCAATGTTTTTCTTGTTTTAATTGTTACGTTATATGATAAGATTTATTTTAAAACATTGAATGTGTCGATAATAGCCCGAAAGGTGTCGGTAATAGCCGGAAATGTGTCGATAATAAACGCACGCAACATGCCCGTTGCTAATTGGCTAGATGTTGTAATTTAGGGAGTACAATGGAATAGCCCCCAAAATTGACCAATGAGATGTTGTTCTATTATTAGTGCTGTTCCAGCGTACCTTCTCGGCTGAAACAGTAAAGATATGTTAACCACAAGTTTTAAAGTGTCGATAATACCCCGAATTGCTCTAGATTTCTATTTGGCAATTTATGGAGTATTTACACAAACATGCGTGTCTAGCTGCCATTACGCACAATACATACGTGTGTACACATCGCCAGCAAAGATCGAAAACTTCAATATCTCAAAAATGCCCAGTTCTGTCAATGTCAAAATGATCAAGATTTGAAATTTAGATAATTCAAAGTAATTTGTCAATGAGGTCGTTTAACAAGTTATTGAACGAGCATTCCTATTCTCGGCTTCGCACATCCGGGTACTGAAAAATAATTTACATTCGGGAAAGGTGATTCCTCGGCTGTCATGGCTGGTCTCTATGCATCTTTAACTTTGAATATTAATATAATAATCAAGATTAGAAATGAAAGAAGAGGACGTTCTTCCACTGCCTTGAAACTATCGGATTGTTTTTATAATAATTCTATGTTGTCAAAAGTGTTTCGTTTAAATTAAATTTAAACTTGCATATGAGTCCACGGTAAAGACGGGAGTTGAACGCGACTTAATAATCCCATTGGTTAACTGGTCAGTATGATGTCACAGCGAAGCCAAGAATATAGCTTTTACACGAGTGCTTGATTTGTTCACAAGCATTTGGTTGTTCTGATCGATAAAAAAATAGTCTTTTCTGGTCTGTTTATAACAAGAAGCAGGGCCCACGCTGGCGTTCGCCACTGGAGCCATTTGGCGAAACTTCGAACAAAGTGGGGAAGAAAAATCGTGAGTGGCGAAAATAATTAAAACTCCTTATTTTAGACCACCGTATTTGTTTTGTTCTAAATTGTACAGTAACCTCTCTTGATTTGAGATTGCAAAAATCTATACAAATACCTAGTCTGCGTTCAATAAACATCTTAACACGCGAGAAATGCAATTTGCAATCAATTAGCAACCAAATAATCCGTTTAATAATCAATGTTTACTCAACTATTCAATTGACAACAAACATGACACATGTCAAAACGCACATGTCGACCTTTAAATCGTTGTGTTGTCTAGCCGCTTTTGTTTGGCTTAAAGGTTTATATTTACCAATTGAATCTAATAGTAATTTCTATGCGATCACGGCGAAATGGCTAGGATACGGCGACTATTTCGCCAACGTCGCTCTCAAACGTGATTCTTTTTTCAGCCCAGTGTGTGACCTGAAGGTCAGAGCTGTGCCAAAGACTGGTTTTTGTTTTGTAATACACTAAGTTACGTACCGGCTCTCTGCATTGTGCTATTTTACATGCACAAATGGGGAACCACTGCGTTGTGTTTTTCGCCAAATATGTTGAACATGATACACAATCAACTGATGAATGCAAACAACAAAATGGGTATAAACAATAATTGTGCAGAAATTGATATTATTTGGCACCCTGAAACCCTTTTCAACAGTGTGACAGGCTGATTCAAATTACTGCAGAATGATCATTAATACCACTCAGAAAGACGTTGTTGATTCTTTTTCTGTGAAGGTTTGTTGACCATCTCTTGTTAAGCGTCTATGATACCATGATGACAGTAGCATAAGAACCAGTACACAAGCAACGATGCAAAATGCGGATCGACCCGAAATGAGACGATAGTGAAGACGGAATAGGATAAAAGTTAGACATCTCCTATACCGGAAGCATATTTTGTAAACATTTTGTTTGGCATTTGGACGCTGTTTTGATAGGTTATTGTCGTAGTTATTCGAGTATACACATTTTGTGTCACAGAAGACGCTCTTTGCTATTTCTATTACGTCGATGACAAATTTAGTGTGTCAAAAACGCAGAAAACACGCTCTCGCTAAAAAACACTGCATGTATCACAGAAATTTTTAATTTGTACAACAAGCTTATAAGTGTGTATAAAAATATCCTTGTGTGACAACTGTAAATACGGATTGGACAGGATATATTCTGTATTAAAAATGCATTGTAATAGTTTTTGGGCATTGCACTTTTCAGTCTGTGGCATAATCCCTGTCTTAGCTAGTTCATGGATGTTTTACACTACAGTTGAATCAGCACCAGTAGCCTGGTACCAGTCACCTTCCTTAAGCACAAAAATTTATGTGTCTCAGGGAAACTATGATTTTTATGTTACGCCTGCATTATTCAGCCATTTCCTTTAATTGACCACATTTAATGCATTCCTTGATTGGCTGTTCATGACAGGTTTTACTTTATCTACACAGATTCTGGTAGAACCAACAACCATGGAGTAAGTGGACATTATGAATCTAGCCACAGTTGCTTCCACAATTAAAGAAAGATGAAAAAAGAAGACTGGTGGTACTGGAACCAACAGAAGCAAAACTTGTGTTGTTTAGAAGTCAGCTAAGTACACAAGGTTATACTGTCACTTCTCACAGATGACTTGTCAATGGTAGTTCTAGGTGTGTCAGCTCTGCAGAGCATCGACTGGAAGTCACAACATCAGCATAGGTTGACAAAAAAGAATGGAGAGCTTAAAGGTAAGTACATGTACCTCAATTCTTAAAGCGTACCAGAGTCAGAAAATTTGACTGTTGCATCTCTATTAGTGATTTCTAGATAGTCGCCGACAATCGAAAAATCATCGCTAATAAATTCAGGTCAGCGACAATTGATAGAGTGGTAGGGCAATCGATAGTCGTTAGAGTTTTCTGTTTATTAACATACATTTGTATAGTGTTTCATATTGTATTATCAAAACAAAACTTACTCATAACATTATCTATTCCAATCTAGAATTTTTATAATCCAAAACTATCAGACTATTGTGTAGAGCTACTTGTACAACTACTTGTAAACTGTCAAATATTTCGGTTTGTTTAATGCCACATGCTTGGCTAAGATAAAAAAAGACTCGCATAATATGTAAAACGTAGTGTCGGCGATTGTTCTTTGATCTTGTGACACCTGCGGCTGTATCTTTGATATCTTTATGAGGTTGCAGTAAAAATTAGCAAGGTTAACCATTAAAATAAACAGTAGGAAAATGTTACTGAAACAATGACAAAAAAAAATGGACACGCTGGTACGCCGCGATTTTCTGAAAAACAGAACATTTTGTTTTAATTAAAGAACAGTTGGGAACTATTTAAATGTTAATTTGATGAAAAACTTTTGCATTCACAAATTAACAAACATTGCTCAGTCAGTGGTGTGACACAACTTGGATTTGCAAACAATTTTAAAATTGACTGGATTAGTTTTGTCATCCTTTCTGAAAGGCCACATATTTTTCGTTAGGGACATGCTAAGGGATGATCAATTACAGCGGATTTTTAACGGAAATAAATATTTTAAATCAACATAAAGGTGATAAATATTTTAGGTTCTGATAAAAAATAACTTTATACATCTTGAAACAATTAAGGTAAAAAAACATGACACTTTGATAGTATACAGTAGCGGAGATTTGCAATGAAAATAAGTCGGCGGCGATGTCTGATGAGATCTTTGTGATTCAATGGATCTAAATTATACAGGTCACTTTAACAGGTGTATTTTGCCAACATTTTAATTAACAAATATTTTCACTCCAAAAAACACGGAGAAACGCAAAGTTCCATGATTAAAATTTTCACTCAAAATCGCCGCGAAGTGTCTCCATTGAATGGAGTCATTTACGTGTTTTCTACCAGTTACTCGAAGTCACGTAATCACCAGAGCTGCACTGTAATTTTGATCTCGGACTGGTTCGGCAAAACATTGTAATAAATGAATTTATATCTTGTCGTTTTGTATAAATTTTACGTGCATCATTATTAATCATCATCAGATTTTTCGAGGGGTGGGGCGGGGGGCGGACCAGTCCCGGCACGATACGGCCGTATCCAGTTTATCAATTTTTAGACCCAATATTCATCAACCTTCGGGCTAATTCGCGTACTCTCTTTATCAAAAGCGACAAGGACCGATCATTTCCGAATAATGTCAGTAACGCACATGCTTCGCATCGGTGATCCAATGAAAATTTTTGCCTTGCCTGATTATTGCATGGTTTCCAAAAAAATATTTCTTAAAATAACTGCGCACGACCTCAAACTTCGAGCTTTTTTTACAACGCGAATTCTGATTGGCTGTCTAGCAATAATGTTATTTTGCGAAGATTTGTTTCAGGGAGAACCCTGATCATAATCAATGATGTTGATAACCACATTATCTTGTACAATAACGGATAAAATTGAAGTGCTGATCACTTAAATAAATACAGTAGTTGTACATAAGCCTGAATCTTCTTTGAATATGTCGTTTTACAAGTCCATCAGGTACTGTTTATAAAATATCTTGCATTTTGGGCATGATAATAAGGTAGTATGTAAGAAAATAATGCTAGAGGAGTGCTTTTCTAAGCATTCAAAATCACTAAAATCCAGGAGCTTCCGGGGGGCTTTGTCCCCTTGGTCCCCCTTCCAGGGCATTGCCCTGGATCCACTGGGGACTAACACAATTTTCAGGATTTTGAACTTTTTCAACTTGCACCCATGTATATATATGGCTGTTATTCACTACACCTTTTCAACAAGCTGTGTGGTTGAGTATTCTTGCATCCAAGCTCCACAGCATTGACCAATGTATTAACAGGTATGGCGCATGATTTGCACTAGTATTCCAGTTCAGAAACTATAACATATATGCCGTGTTGGCAAAAATGTAAAATCAGGGCTGGTGATCTATGATTTTTGTTTAAAAAAAATTTAGTTTTAAACTTGATTCTCTGTCAAAAATGCCAGGTTTAAAGAAATGAAAAATTTTGGCCCTCAGTGTACTTGTAGGGGAAACTGTAACAAAGGTCCTTAATTCAGAATATTTAATTTCTGCAATGTGTGTTAAAAAAATTAATTAACAAATGTGTATGATTTCTCTTTAGACTTTTGATGAGTTTATAATAAGGAACTGTGTGAGTGACATAAAGGCAAAGATTTTATATCATATAAAACATAGTTACACAAAATGTACTGACATTTTATACTGTTTTTCAATACAAATCAAATTCATTCTAATTGAAACTTTGATTATGTGACATGCGTGTGTAATAAATAAATATATATGACTTAGCCTGTGATATTTGTACAATGGGCTACCACGCATGGCTACTGAGATCCTAGGTTTAAAAAATACCAGTCATGTGTAATCTAAATTCTCGGTGAGATGCTAAGTTCTCAAAATACTTGTTTCATTTCATTGTCCGCACAGGTATACTGATAATCTTGAGCTCGGAATACTTGTGCAAACTGTGTGCCATAAACAAGGTCTGTCACAACCAGTACAACAGGAAAGCCAGTTCTCACCTCCCGGGAGATGAGCAGTCTTGTAACGCCTGATACAACAGAAGAACTATACATTCAAAGCCTACATCCCATTCATTAAGATAACCCCTATAGCATGATTCAAACACGTAGACAATATGTATCAGGAATACTGACAAAAAACAGATGTGAGATTGAAGTTGAAAGGAGACTGGTCATCTGTCCATCCATTCAGATGTTTAAAATTGTCTAACTGCTATTTCTGTGGCTTTTTATCTTCTGTCTCTTTTTAGTGTTCTTCTATCTGTTTTAATGTACTTGTTTGTCTTTTTAGCTCACCTGAGCTGTGTGCTTAATGGGGAGCTATTGTGATCACCCGATGTCCATCACCTGTCTATGACAATTTGGGTAAAAAACTTGTGAACACTCAAGAATCAATTATGTATAATAACTTTTCTTTTAAATTAGTCAGAATGTTATTGGGGTTTTTAGGTCAGGTTTGAGACTGAGTCAGGTGGGGTTAAAAACTAATACACCAGGTAAAATCATAGAAACCCTTGTGAACACTCTAGAGGCCACATGTATTTAAATGCCCATCATCACGGACTTTGTCTCCATGATCTCTAGGCCAGGTTCAAAAAACGGGTCACCTGTCTATATAACAGAAAATGTCCGATAACTCTTAAGTGGTCTATTTGACCCCCAGTAATGAAAATTGGTCAGAATAGTTTTCTTTATATTTCTAGGTCAAGTTCTAAACTGGGTCATGTGGGGTTAAAATTATGTCGCCAGGTCAAATGATTGTAAACATTCTGCAGACTCTGGAAGCTACATTAAGATCCAATATCATGCCAGTTAAAGTATAGGTCAGGTTGGAAACTGGGTCTCATGGGGGTGGGGGGGGGGGGCAAAACTAGTTGGTCAAATGATACGTTAAATTTTTGAAATCGCATTTTATAACCAGAAATTATGAAAACTTATTAAGATGCTTGATCTCTAGATCAAGTTTGAAATAGGTCACATGGGGTTAAAAAGAGGCATTTGGTAAGATTCAAAGGTATTCTTGTGCTCACTTAGAAGGGCACAAGTCGTAATAGATTTAGTAGGTCTGCACACATATTTTAAATTACATTGTACTTCCATTTCAATATTGCAAATGCAGGCCTGATCATGTGCAGTTGCAGATGGTCATGTCTCAGTTAGCTTTGGTGAGCGTCATAGGCTGTTGCCAGCTATAGGTTTGCTCAGTTCTGTTCATCAATCCGTCCGTCAGTCTTTAAGCCTGTTTGTCTGCAATTCATGTCCGGGCTGTCACTTTCGTGTGTAGGAACAGATTTTCAAATAGACTTCACATAGCTGTTGTCTGTAACAGAGGGGTGTGTTATGCACAATATCTAGGCGGCTTCCTCAAAGCTCATGGTCATATTTGGAGCTCAAAACCTTTAATTTAGAGTTATATATCAGTACTTTGTGTCAGTGCAGTTAATTATACATGAATAGATGGATTTTGAAAAGCTGCATTCACCTGCAACTCATACTCTAAGGATATGTTGTGCACCACACCATGGAGCTATCTTAATTGCTTGTAAGTTGATGATTAAAAATCAAAACACCTTGTTAATCATTTATTAAGATTTGAAAGTCAAGGTCACATAAAGGGTTTAAATCCAGTGATACAGGTTTAAATACACATAGAGGACTGTGTTTAAGGGCAAGGTTGCACTTCGGGCTCAATTTGTAACTAAAGGTTATGTTCTAATATTTTGTTTCAGAGCTGTAATTTCTGCATACCATATTAAAACAAATTCCCAAAGTTGTTGCCAATACCTACATATTCACGTATGTAACCAAGATCAAGGTCAAAGTTACATGTAAGGTCAAAGGTTATGTTTCTGTATCTTCAAAACCTTTTAGTGGTGCCCTTGAAACTTGGGATAAATGTTATTCTCATGGAAAGGATATTCAGAAAATGTTTTTCAGCCATGTTTGAGTAAAGGTGATACTTTAGGGTAGAAGGTCACAAGATTAATCTCTTTCATCAAACTTTGGTCAAATGTTCATCTTATTATGATGACAAAGGTCATGATAAATCTTTGGATCAAAGGTCATGGAACCACATCATATGAAAATGACAAAGTTCAAAGACACTTCAGTGTCAAAGGTCTTGAGATTATCATTATATCTTCTTAACTGCCTACTGAACATTAATTTTGGTCATGTGTTCATTTTTAAAATGGCTTCATATCCATCTGGGGACTTTGTATTGTGCAGTAATTCTCTATTCGCTTTTCATTGTCTATCTTTATGTAAATGAATCAATTTGCAACTAGTGTGTTAATCTATCTTTCTCGTCATTTGCTTCTCCACTCTACATATTTCCAGCTAATTATCTGTCATTGAAAACATTCTGCAAACATCTGCACATATTTGCTTTTGTATTTATTCCTTTTTCAATTGACTGTCTATTCACCAATCTATCATTGTATATATGTTTAGAAGCATTACATGTCTTTTCTGTAATTGATGCAGGTAAGCATATGTTAATTAAGAGCCTGTATTTTTTTTCAGGCTATTCATTAATCTTGTATTTCATTCCACTGTCTAACTTTCGCTTTGTACTTTCCAACTGATTGGCTTGAGTCCATAAGCCATTCAATCTGCCTCATTCTCTCTTTCCTGCGTCTCTGTATAGGTGTCACACTTATATCCCCTGAATTGGAAATGTCTGCAGTATGTTCAGGTCTATTTCTAAACAGACAATGTGTTTCATTGGATACTTCTCTAAAGAAGAGTTGTGCATTCTGTCACCATGCCTGATGAATAATCATAGTGATATAGATTTTTATGTTGGGGTGGGTGCTAATGATGCGTCACGAAAGGTAAAGGACTTTGAGGCAAAATTTTGACATCTTAGTTCATAAAATGTCTTCATCTTCATAACTTTTTAATCATGAATACTAAGTGTCTTCTACTTCTTGCCTTAAACTTTTACAAAGTGTTTCCATCTTCAAAACCTTTTAATCCTAAAAAGTGTCTTCATCTTCTTTACATTTAAATCCTACCAAGTGTATTCATCTTCATTACTGTTTAAGCCTATCTAGGGTCTTCATCTTTATATTTAAATCCTACCTAGTGTCTTCATCTTCATTACCTTGTAATCATACAAAGTGTCTTTGTCATCTTTACCTTTTAATTCTACCAAGTGTCTTCATTTTCAATACCTTTTTATCCTTACAAGTATCTTAATAACCTTTTAATCCTACCAAATTCCACAATTCTTAACCTTTTAATTTTATGTAATGTATTCATCTACATTATCTTTTAGTCCTACCAAGTGTCTTCATTTTCATTACCTTTAAATCCTACCAAGTGTCTTCATCTTCTTTACCTTTTAATCCGACCAAATGACTTCATCTTCTTTACCTTTTTATCCTACCAAGTTCCTTCATCTTCATTACCTTTAAATCCTACCAAGTGTCTTTATCGTCTTTTCCTTTAAATCCTACCAAATGACTTCCATATTCTTTACCTTTTAATCCTACCAAATGACTTCCATATTCTTTACCTTTTAATCCTACCAAATGACTTCATCTTCTTTACCTTTTAATCCTACCAAATGACTTCATCTTCTTTACCTTTTAATCCTACCAAATGACTTCATCTTCTTTACCTTTTAATCCTACCAAATGACTTCACCTTTACCTTTTAATCCTTCTAAATGTCTCCATCTCCATTACCTTTTGATCCTGCCAAATGGTTCCATCTCCATTACCTTTTGATCCTACCAAATGGCTTCATCTCCATTACCTTTTGATCCTACCAAATGGCTTCATCTCCATTACCTTTTAATCCTACCAAATGGCTTCATCTCCATTACCTTTTAATCCTAACAAATGACTTCATCTTCTTTACCTTTTAATCCTTCCAAATGTCTTCCATTTTTATTTCCTTTAAATCCTTCTAAATGTCTCCATCTCCATTACCTTTTGATCCTACCAAATGGCTTCATCTCAATTACCTTTTGATCCTACCAAATGGCCCATCTTTATCCCCCCCCCCCCCCCCCCCCCCCTCTCCTCTTTAAATCTACCAAATGGCTCCATCTCCATTACCTTTTGATCCTACCAAATGGCTCCATCTCCATTACCTTTTGATCCTACCAAATGGCTTCATCTCCATTACCTTTTGATCCTACCAAATGGCTTCATCTCCATTACCTTTTGATCCTACCAAATGGCTTCATCTTCATTACCTTTTAATCCTACCAAATGGCTTCATCTTTATTACCATTTAATCCTACCAAATGTCTTCCATTTTTATTTCCTTTTAATCCTTCTTAATGTCTCCATCTCCATTACCTTTTGATCCTACCAAATGGCTTCATCTCCATTACCTTTTAATGGTACCAAATGGCTTCATCTTTGCTAGCTTTAAATCCTACCAAGTGTTGTCCATCTTCATTACCTTTTAATTCTACCAAGTATCTTCATCTTACTCTTTCATTCTACCAAGTGTCTTCATTGTCTTAACCTTTGAATCCTATCAATGTCTTTGTTTTTTTTTTTACCCTTAATCTTACTAAGCATCTTCATCTCCATTAACTTTTGATCTTGCCAAGTGTTTTTACCTTCTTTATATTTTAATCCTTCCAAGAGACTTTCATCTTTATTATCTTTTAATCCTACAAAATGGCTTCATCTCAATTACCTTGTTATCGTACCAAGTATCTTCTTTGCCTTTTAGTCCAACAAAACTTCATCTCATTTACCTTTTGGTCCTACCAAATGTCCTCATCTTCTCTATCTTTTGATCCTATAAAATGCCTTCAATCTTCTATACCTTTTAATCTTACAAAGTGTCTTCCATTTTCTCTACCTTTAAATCCTACCAAGTGTCATCATCTTTATTACCTTTTAATCCTTCCAAATGGCTTCATTGTCTGTTACCTTTAATTCTACCAAGTGTCTCCATCTTCTTTACCTTTTAATCCTTCCAAATGTCATCATCTTCATTACCTTTTAATCCTACCAAGTGTCTTCCATTTTCATTACATTTTAATCCTACCAAGTATCTTCGTCTTCGACTTTTTTTCCTACATAATTTCTTTTTTTATAACTGAGTGACCTTTTGTCGCGTTGTGCATCAAATGCTTCAGGAGGGAATTTAATCAACTGCAGGTAGAACTTATAAAGGGGAAGTGCATAGTGATAGAATGCTTGAGAAGTATTCATTGATTCCAACAAGACTTTTGTTTTGTCTGTTTTGTTCTCTTTTTAGTTCACCTGAGCACAAAGTGCTCAAGGCAAGCTATTGTGATCTCCTTATAGCCGTTATCTGTTTTTGTGTCTTCTGTCCTCACTTAAGTTTGTGTAAGCTGTATTTTTCATTGATTTTCATGAAACTTTGTCAAAATGATTGTCAAATTGATGAAGTCTAGGTAGAGTTTGAATATAGGTTGTATTGGGTTTAAAAATAGATCACCAGGTCAAATCATAGAATAGAAAAAATTGTTTATGCCATAGACGTCACATTTACAGCCCATTAATTAAGAAAATGGTGAGAATCTTTTTATCAATAATTTCATCGTCAACTGACATATAAGGTCATGTCAGGCAATAGAAAAACCTTGTTAACATTGCTGATTTCTAGGTCAAGTTTGAATATGGGTAAAGTATGGTCAGAAGCTAGCGTCACATGGTCAAATAAAAGAAATCCTTATAAATACCTACTTTAGGGGCCATGTTTAATATCCTGTCATCTTGAGCATTTGATGAAATGATTTCTAAATCAAGTATGAATCTCGGTCATCTGGGGTTGAAAGCTACATGTAGGTCACCTTCAAATGAACAGAAAACCTTCAAGACACTCTTTAGAGGCCACATTTAATATCCAATTGTCATGAATTCCTAGGTAAAGTTTGAAACTGACAAAAACTAGGTGACCCTAAAAAATTAAATTTAATCTTTGGTTACAATCTGTTTTTGTGGATCCCCTTCGATAAAAAACTAGGTCACCAGGCCAATTTCAAAGAAAACTCTGTAGACACTGTCACATTTTATAAACGATCCATCATGTAAATTGGTTAAGTCTTTGTCTTTTGAAGGATAAACAGAAAGATAGTGTCTACATGTATGATGTTTAAGTTTGGAGGTTGAAATTTTGTCCTATTTAGTCAAAAGTCTTAGGTGAGCGATATAGGGCCATCTTGCTTTCTGTCCAGCTCTGTCTACTACCTGGCAGAATATCTGCCTTGTACCAGCTTGCTATTCCCCGTCGCAAACAGTTTCGTCTGTCTCTGTCCATCTCCGCTCCATAAATCCCTTGAAACATTTTTAGCTCAGCTGACCACAAGTGGTCAAGGTGAGCTTTTAGGATTATTGGATGTTTTACATCCAACGTCGATTTGTCTACGATTTACTTCAAACACCGTGCTCCATAACCCTTAAATGTTCAAAAAATATTCTTACAATTTTAATAAAATGTTCATCTCTTGAAATCAATATGCAGAATTCATGTCTTAGCCCTGCCCGATCAGATTCAAAGGCACAGTTTTGGGGATCATTGGTTTTGGTGTCTGCCCCATAAACCCTAAACATTTTGAAAGATTTTCATATGATTTTTACAAATTCTAGTTGTAAAGCGCATCAATTTGAATGCCAAATTAAGTTATTAAATTTGTAATATGCAAATCCAGTTTTATTGTTACCCGTTAGCCTATCTTATAATAGAGGTAGTAGGTACATTTTAAAGAACTGTTCAGGCCACTTGTTTTAACAAAAACTTCTTAATAGGGTAGATATTTATTTTAAGGATTGTTCAAGCAACTTTTTCTCAAAAACTTCCCCTTAGGGAGTAAGTTTATTTGACGGAATGCTCACTCAGACGTCTCATTTTTTGACAACCAAAATTTCATAGAAAATAACATAAAATGTCTTGTATGGAAGATATTTCATTTTAAGGACAGTTAAGGACAGTCATTTTTTTTACAACATACCATATGACAAGCACATGAGCCTTAATTGGTCTTTGGTTACTTATCATTGAAAGTTTTAATTAATTTATGTTAATCTTTGATTAGCAAGAAAATTTTAAGTTTTTAAGATTTTATTAATGCAAATTGTACAAATGGTGTAAAATTTTCGAACTAGCAAGCTTTCGGGGTTAGGCACAAGTTGAGTGCCTTAGAGAAAGGTAGCTAGTGGTTAGTGTCATATAAACTGTGTGCACAAAGATAATATGATGGTTTTTGGGTCAGTCGTCGTATGAAAGTTTTGGTCTTTTGACCTGTATTTGTTAAAATCTAGACATATTTCCAGGTCTGTAATCTCAATCCTTGCTTTCACTCATTTTTTTTCCCCGTCTCACCTGAATACTCCATCTGAAAGTGCTTTATGGTAAGTCTGTCTTCAAGTTTGGCTATGCCAAGCAGGCTTCCTAGGTTAGGCACATGTATCTTGGTAGCTGGTCTTCAACTGAGATATACCCAGTAGGGCTGTCCAGTATAGTCATAGTCCTGTATCTAGTGCTTTGAAGAGGGAAAGCAAGTGGTTGAGATATATTAAATAGCCATATGACAAATTGATTTAGTAACTTCTTAAACAAACGCATCAATGCATCTTGCAATTAACTGTTTCGGCCAATCATTTTTAACAATTTTTAGCTAGGATCATTTAGAGGACTGTTTCGGCCAACCAATTTTTACAAACATTTCTGTCAAAACAAAACCTGTCAACTAAAGATAAATCATCTTTAAGGAACATTTTGTTTTGGAACAGTTTTTATTAGGCTGCTAGTTTGTTTCATTATAAGGACTGACCTAAAACCTGATAAGGCCAATCTAAATAATTTAGCTAAAAATATTTTCTTAAAGGAATATATGCTTAAAAGGAGTTATTCATACTTGAGACAATTCCTTCTGAACAGATTTTTAAAACCAGGCATTTCATGTAAGTGTACCTAGAACAGTCACTATAAAGCAGCTCCATTTACTTCAATATCAGTTGTTTCACTTTCTTGTAAGTACAAAGTAGTCACTAACTTTAAGTCTTAACACTGGCTGATTTTTCTGCTTAATTATACCCCGAAAAGACGTTCAAGGGGGGCGGGGATATATAGGAGTCACCAATAGGTCCAGTGGGCGGTTGGGCGGTCCGTTGTAATACCCTTGTCCATAGCATAACTTGAAAACTGTTGGTTGGAATTCAATACAACTTCATAGACATACAATGGTCAAACACAATGAGAGGTAGTGCAGTGCTAAAGAATCATAACTCCATCTTGACTTAGAGTTATTGCCCTTTGTTACTTTACCATTACTTGAAGATTACTGATTAAGTTCAATACAACTTCATACAATGGAGGTCAAGCACAATGAGAGGAAGTGCAGTGTAATAGAACTGTCAAGAACCATATCTCTATTTTAGTTTTTTTGTAAAGTATTCTTTTACTACTAACTTCTTCAGTTGATAAAGTGTTTCTTTGGGGGTATTAATCACATTTAGGGATAGGTATAGTTTTTATTGAATATTTTGGATATATTTAAACATTTGACTTGCTTAATACAAATGGTAAATTCATTATATCCCTCCTCTGCACTGCACTACTCTAATTATACTTGTGGATCAAAGCTAATCCTCTGGACATTCCTTCATGCGATGGGGGATAAAGCTGTCTTTCAGACTGACTTTTCTGTATTTGTTTGTAAGAAGATAAAAAGAAAGAAAATAGAGGGTCAGATAGACAGTTGAATTCAATGAATTGATGGTGTAACGACTTTCCTCTCCTTGACCTCACTCTCTGTATCTCTTTCTTGTCAGTATGTCTATATGTTTGAGTCGTGTTTGGGCTTATCCCAAGTGTGTGGGGTTCTGGTAGTGGGTGTATGGTTTGATGTTGTGTTGGGTGTTAATTGGTCTCTTCTCCCTAGGGATATGGGATCGAGTTTTCCTGTTGTACTGGTTGTGACAAAGTCACTTTGTAACTTTCTTGGATGCTCCTGTTGGGCTTGTATGTGAGAAAGTTGTTAAATGGAAGGACTTGTAACTTGAAATATTTAAGAAGATATTGCAGAAAATCTCAATTTAATTTTAAAGAAAATGCTCGAATTAACAAATATTATATTAAAATATTTCAATGTTAAAAGAAATTGTTATGGAAAGGTTCGTTAAAATGTTAAAAGAAATCGTTAGGCCACGTGTGACTTTAAATGTTAAGAATGTGCGCTGCGCCATGTGTGATTTTAAATGTTAATAATGTCCGCTGAACTGACTTAAAGAAAATGTTGAGGATGGTTTTAAATGTTAAAAGAAATTGTTACAGAACTTGTTCATTTTAAATGTTAACAAAATGTCTGCAGAAATTGTTACGGAAAGGTTCGTTTAAATGTTAAAGAAATCGTTATGCCACGTGTGATTTTAAATGTTAAGAATATCCGCTGCGCCATGTGTGATTTTAAATGTTAAGAATGTCCGCTGAACTGACTTAAAGAAAATGTTGAGGATGGTTTTAAATGTTAAAAGAAATTGTAACAGATCTTGTTCATTTTAAATGTTAACAAAATGTTTGCAGAAATGTTACGGAAATTGTTACAGAACTTGTTCATTTTAAATGTTGACAAAATGTCTGCAGAAATTGTTATGGAAAGGTTCGTTGAAATGTTAAAGAAATTGTCAAAAGAAATCGTTATGCCACGTGTGATTTTAAATGTCATAAGAATGTCCGCTGCGCCATGAGTGATTTGAAATGTTAACAATGTCCGCTGCACCATGTGTGATTTTAAACGTTAAGAATGTCCACTGAACTGACTTAAAGAAATTGTTGAGGATGGTTTTAAATGTTAAAAGAAATTGTTACAGAACTTGTTCATTTTAAATGTTAACAAAATGTCTGCAGAAATTGTTACGGAAAGGTTCGTTAAAATGTTAAAAGAAATCGTTATGCCACGTGTGATTTTAAATGTTAAGAATATCCGCTGCGCCATGTGTGATTTTAAATGTTAAGAATGTCCGCTGAACTGACTTAAAGAAAATGTTGAGGATGGTTTTAAATGTTAAAAGAAATTGTAACAGATCTTGTTCATTTTAAATGTTAACAAAATGTCTTGCAGAAATTGTTAAAGTGAAATTGTTACAGAACTTGTTCACGGGTATTTTAAATGTTGCAAAATGTCTGCAGAAATTGTTATGGAAATGTTAAATGAAATTGTTAAAGAACTTGTTCAATTTAAATCGTTAACAAATGTCTGCGTGTGATTTGAAAGGTTCGTTAAAATGTTAAAAGATCGTTGCGCCATGAGTGATTTGAAATGTTAAGAATGTCCGCTGCACCATGTGTGATTTTAAACGTTAAGAATGTCCGCTGAACTGACTTAAAGAAATTGTTGAGGATGGTTTTAAATGTTAAAAGAAATTGTTACAGAACTTGTTCATTTTAAATGTTAACAAAATGTCTGCAGAAATGTGAAAGAAAGTGTTACGGAAATTGTGACAGAACTTGTTCATTTTAAATGTTGACAAAATGTCTGCAGAAATTGTTTCGGAAAGGTTCGTTAAATTTTAAAGAATGAAAAAAGAAATCATTGCGCCGAATGTGATTTTAAATGTTAAGAATGTCTGCTGCGCCATGTGTGATTTTAAATGTTAAGAATGTCCGCTGAACTGACTGAAAGAAAATGTTGAGGATGGTTTTAAATGTTAAAAGAAATTGTTACAGAACTTGTTCATTTTAAATGTTAACAAAATGTCTGCAGAAATTGAGAAGTGTTAGGGAAATTGTTCGCTTGTTCATTAAATGTTGACAAAATGTCTGCGAAATTGTTAGAATGTTAAAATGTTAAAGATAATGTTAAAAGAAATCGTTACGCCACGTGTGATTTTAAATGTTAAGAATGTCCGCTGCGCCATGTGTGATTTTAAATGTGAAGAATGTCCGCTGAACTGACTTAAAGAAATTGTTTAGGATGGTTTTCCGTGTTAAAAGAAATTGTTACAGAACTTGTTCATTTTAAATGTTAACAAAATGTCTGCAGAAATTGAAGTGTTACGAAATTGTTACAGAACTTGTTCATTTTAAATGTTGACAAAATGTCTGCGAAATTACTGGAAAGGTTCGTTAAAATGTTAAAGAAAATGTTAAAAGAAATAGTTACGCCACTGTGATTTTAAATGTTAAGAATGTCCGCTGCGCCATGTGTGATTTTAAATGTTAACAAAATGTCTGCTGAACTGACTTAAAGAAAATGTTGAGGATGGTTTTAAATGTTACAGAACTTGTTCATTTTAAATGTTGACAAGATGTCTGCAGAAATGTGAAAGAAAGTGTTACGAAAATTGTTACAGAACTTGTTAATTTTAAATGTTAACAAAATGTCTGCAGAAAGTGTTACAGAAGTTGTTAAAGAACTTGTTCATTTTAAATGTTAACAAAATGTCTGCAGAAATTGTTTCGGAAAGGTTCATTAAAATGTTAAAAGTAATCGTTAAACGCCACGTGTGATTTTAAATGTTAAGAATGTCCGCTGCGCCATGTGTGATTTTAAATGTTAAGAATGTCCGCTGAACTGACTGAAAGAAAATGTTGAGGATGGTTTTAAATGTTAAAAGAAATTGTTACAGAACTTGTTCATTTTAAATGTTAACAAAATGTCTGCAGAAATGTGAAAGAAAGTGTTACGGAAATTGTTACAGAACTTGTTCATTTTAAATGTTGACAAAATGTCTGCAGAAATTGTTATGGAAAGGTTCGTTAAAATGTTAAAGAAAATGTTGAAAGAAATCGTTAACTGCGCCATGTGTGATTTTAAATGTTAAGAATGTCCGCTGAACTGACTGAAAGAAAATGTTGATTTAAATGTTAAAAGAAATTGTTACAGAACTTGTTCATTTTAAATGTTAACAAAATGTCTGCAGAAATGTGAAAGAAAGTGTTACGGAAATTGTTACAGAACTTGTTCATTTTAAATGTTGACAAAATGTCTGCAGAAATTGTTACGGAAAGGTTCGTTAAAATGTTAAAGAAAATGTTAAAAGAAATCGTTACCACGTGTGATTTTATGTTCCCTGCGCCATGTGTGATTTTAAATGTTAAGAATGTCCGCTAACTGACTGAAAGAAAATGTTGAGGATGGTTTTAAATGTTAAAAGAAATTGTTACAGAACTTGTTCATTTTAAATGTTAACAAAATGTCTGCAGAAATGTGAAAGAAAGTGTTACGGAATTTGTTACAGAACTTGTTCATTTTAAATGTTGACAAGATGTCTGCAGAAATTGTTATGGAAAGGTGCGTTAAAATGTTAAAGAAAATGTTAAAAGAAATCGTTACGCCACATGTGATTTTAAATGTTAAGAATGTCTGCTGCGCCATGTGTGATTTTAAATGTTAAGAATGTCCGCTGAACTGACTGAAAGAAAATGTTGAGGATGGTTTTAACTGTTAAAAGAAATTGTTACAGAACTTGTTAATTTTAAATGTTAACAAAATGTCTGCAGAAATGTGAAAGAAAGTGTTAGGGAAATGATACAGAACTTGTTCATTTTAAATGTTGACAAAATGTCTGCAGAAATTGTTTCGGAAAGGTTCGTTAAAATGTTAAAGAATATGTTAAAAGAAATCGTGCGCCATGTGTGATTTTAAATGTTAAGAATGTCCGCTGAACTGACTGAAAGAAAATGTTGAGGATGGTTTTAAATGTTAAAAGAAATTGTTACAGAACTTGTTCATTTTAAATGTTAACAAAATGTCTGCAGAAATGTGAAAGAAAGTGTTACGGAAATTGTTACAGAGCTTGTTCATTTTAAATGTTGACAAAATGTCTGCAGAAATTGTTTCGGAAAGGTTCGTTAAATTTTAAAGAAAATGAAAAAAAAAATCATTGTTACGAATGTGATTTTAAATGTTAAGAATGTCTGCTGCGCCATGTGTGATTTTAAATGTTAAGAATGACCGATGAACTGACTTAAAGAAAATGTTGAGGATGGTTTTAAATGTTAGAAGAAATTGTTGCAGAACTTGTTGATTTTAAATGTTAACAAAATGTCTGCAGAAGTTGTTACGAAAAGGTTTGTTAAAATGTTAAGGATAATGTTAAAAGAAATCGTTACGCCACGTGTGATTTTAAATGTTAAGAATGTCCGCTGCGCCATGTGTGATTTTAAATGTGAAGAATGTCAGCTGAACTGACTTGAAGAAATTGTTTAGGATGGTTTTCCGTGTTAAAAGAAATTGTTACAGAACTTGTTCATTTTAAATGTTAACAAAATGTCTGCAGAAATTGTTACGGAAAGGTTCGTTTAGATGTTTAAGAAGATGTTAAAAGAAATAGTTACGCTACGTCTGATTTTAAATGTTAAGAATGTCCGCTGCGCCATGTGTGATTTTAAATGTTAACAAAATGTCTGCTGAACTGACTTAAAGAAAATGTTGAGGATGGTTTTAAATGTTACAGAACTTGTTCATTTGAAATGTTGACAAGATGTCTGCAGAAATGTGAAAGAATGTTATGTTGAAAATTGTTACGAACTTGTTAATTTTAAATGTTAACAAAATGTCTGCAGAAAGTGTTACAGAAGTTGTTAAAGAACTTGTTCATTTTAAATGTTAACAAAATGTCTGCAGAAATTGTTTCGGAAAGGTTCATTAAAATGTTAAAAAAAATGGTTACGCCATGTGTGATTTTAAATGTTAAGAATGTCCGCTGAACTGACTGAAAGAAAATGTTGAGGATGGTTTTAAATGTTGAAAGAAATTGTTACAGAACTTGTTCATTTTAAATGTTAACAAAATGTCTGCAGAAATGTGAAAGAAAGTGTTAGGGAAATTGTTACAGAACTTGTTCATTTTAAATGTTGACAAAATGTCTGCAGAAATTGTTATGGAAAGGTTCGTTAAATTGTTAAAGAAAATGTTAAAAGAAATCGTTACGCCACGTGTGATTTTAAATGTTAAGAATGTCCACTGAACTGACTGAAAGAAAATGTTGAGGATGGTTTTAAATGTTAAAAGAAATTGTTACAGAACTTGTTCATTTTAAATGTTAACAAAATGTCTGCAGAAATGTGAAAGAAAGTGTTACGGAAATTGTTACAGAACTTGTTAATTTTAAATGTTAACAAAATGTCTGCAGAAATTGTTACGGAAAGGTTCGTTAAAATGTTAAAGAAATCGTTAAATGGTTTTAAATGTTAAAAGAAATTGTTACAAAACTTGTTCATTTTAAATGTTAACAAAATGTCTGCAGAAATGTGAAAGAAATGGTGTTATGTGAAATTGTTACAGAGCTTGTTCATTTTAAATGTTGACAAAATGTCTGCAGAAATTGTTGAAGGTTGTTGTTACAGAATTGCTTTTAAATGTGACAAAATGTCTGCAGAAATTGTTTGGAAGGTTCGTTAAATTTTAAAGAAAATGTTAAGAATGTGATTTTAAATGTTAAGAATGTCTGCTGCGCCATGTGTGATTTTAAATGTTAAGAAAGACCGATGAACCGACTTAAAGAAAATGTTGAGGATGGTTTTAAATGTTAGAAGAAATTGTTACAGAACTTGTTCATTTTAAATGTAAACAAAATGTCTGCAGAAATTGTTACGAAAAGATTTGTTAAAATGTTAAAGAAAATGTTAAAAGAAATCGTTAGGCCACGTGTGATTTTAAATGTTAAGAATGTGCGCTGCGCCATGTGTGATTTTAAATGTGAAGAATGTCCGCTGAACTGACTTAAAGAAAATGTTGAGGATGGTTTTAAATGTTAAAAGAAATTGTTACAGAACTTGTTCATTTTAAATGTTAACAAAATGTCTGCAGAAACGTTAAAAGAAAGTGTTATGGAAATTGTTACAGAACTTGTTCATTTTAAATGTTAACAAAATGTCTGCAGAAATTGTTATGAAAAGGTTTGTTAAAATGTTAAAAGAAATATTTTAATGTTAAAAGAAATTGTTATTGAAAGGTTTGTTGCGTTTAAAGGTAACTGGGAAGAGTAGACTCTATTTTAATATTGACTGGACCTTCTTTAAATTCAATATAGTTTCTATTTTTGTACAGAATTTATGAAAAATTCTGTTTCATTCTTTTATTTTAGAAACACTCTGTCTATAAAATATGGTGCAGTCACACAATTGATGAAATATGGTGCATTTACTAACAAGTAAATCTTTGTTTAACAAGAATTCACATATCCTAATGACTGGTTTATTCCTAGATTTCATTATTAAAGTCTATTGTATATTGTTGCTGGACTGAGGTACTGTCATTGACAATCATAATTATGGTAAAGAAGAAATGTAGAAATTCGTCCAATCTACATGACAAAATCAAGTATTTACAGTTGAAATATCAAGGACACCTAATCAATAATTTCTTGAATTAGAGAAGGTCGTTGCTATTGAGAATGTAACAGATAGCTCAGATGCAGTGTGTAGCATGATAGTGTCAAAGTTCTGTGCACGCCTTAGACAATGTCAGATTGAATCTTTATCAAATAGGTGAGAATCAGACATGCAGTCTGAACACATGCAATGAAACAGGAGTGCCTACATTCACAGTTTATGCTAGCATCTATGTCAGCTGCACATTTTCCATAGAAATATTTGTTTGCTTTTAGCTCACCTGGCACTTTGCGTAACGGTGAGCTTTTTGGATGGATGATTGTCCGTCATCCATCTGTAAACATTTTGCTTCCAAAAAAACAAAAATAATATCAAACAGGGAAACAAAGACATCTCTGAAACCACTGGACCAATGTTGATGAAACTTTGCAGGGGTGTTGAAGCTCTTATCAACTTTGTTCAAAGTATTCAGTTCCATGCAGAACTCTTGTTGCTATGGCAACAAATAGAAAATTGACCCTCCCTAGGGGTTCACTTGGTATTAGAAAAAATGTTAAAATCTTCTCAAAAACCGGAAGGCCTAGATCTTAAATATATTGTCTTCTGGTCTTCTACCAAAATTGTTCAAATCATGCCCGAGTTGCTCATATTTAGGTCGACTTTCGAAGAAAAGTGGAGCAATCCTACTCACCTCAGTGTCGGCGTCTGCGTTGGTGTCACACCTTGTTAAGTTTTTTGTGCCACCCCACTTTATTTCAAAACTATTAGAGGTACGACTTTGAAACTTACCATACTTGTTTACCAGCAAGCACTAAAAAAATCAAGTGTGCTATCCTTCTGACAGCTCTTCTTATATAGAGTTATAGGAGAAACTTAGCTTCCAATGAGTTGCTATAGCAACCACTGACTTCCTTAGCAAATATTAACATACTTCCTTAGCAACACTTGACTCCCTTTAGGGACTACAAGTGGCTTCCATAGGTAAGTGCACTAGTACTCAGGTGAGCAATATAGGGCCATCATGGACTTCTTGTATAACTTTCAGTCTGGTATGTCTGTCACTAAAGGACTGTTGCGTGTAATTTTTCTCACCAAAGATTGAGCTAGAAAGTGCATAGAGTATTGAGCAGAGTTTATGCCCAGACCAAAAGTCACATTCGCCTTGAATTTAATGTTCAAATTTTTTTCTTCATCGGTGGATTCCATCTTTACAAATTCTGATGAAATCTATTGACTCAAAACACTTTAATTTGTCATAAATTGTGAAAGGATATTTAATTTCTGTAAAACTTTCATTGATGATTGAAAAGCGCTAGCATATATTGAAAGAACAATGACAGTAGTTAGGGTCAACTCTTAATGTAAACAATAAAACAGGGCTGTATAAAACATAACTACTCTTGTATTATAGCTACTGCATATATCTACAGGAAAACAATGATAAATTGCACCGAGTACGTGTGTCAGAGCTTAAAACTGTGATCTATCTATAATAGAGAACATGATCTATCTACACTTGTCTATTGAACAGCTACAATAGCACAACAGAGCAAATGTGCCATAATACAAAATAGATAAAAAAAAGTACTGCTGACTGGAATAAATACATCATTTCTCTGAGGTAAGTTCTCCTCAAAATAATTACCCCAAACTGAACAAGAGCTATTACATAATTCATGATATAAGCAGGAATTTGGAAGAAATAAGGACAAAACATTTCCCAATGAGCTGGTTTTTTGGGAAACATTTTTGCCCCAATTCCCAATCTGAATGGTACCAGACCCACTGCCAAAATAGTAAAAATATTTATTAAGCACGTCTCAAGAATTTCTTCTAATAAGGGAAATAAAAAAATGTATTGTTTATTGCTAAACTATTTGAAAGAATAAGGAGACTATTGCACTCGCCCCAGCGTCGGCGTTGGTTAAATTTTTGCATAAAGTCAAATATCTTCAATACTATCAAAGGTATTTATTTTCATCTCAAACTATATCTTTACCATCAACATCTTCACCTATGGAAACAATCCCCTTAACGCTGTTTTGATTTTTGACAGATTATATGCCCCCCTTTGACTTAGAAATTTTGGTTAAAGTTTTTAATAAGTTCAAATATCTTGAATACTATCAAAGGTACTTGACTTGTAACTCAAAGTTATGTGTCTACCATCAACATCTTCACTTCACTGAGAAACAATCCCCCTTAACTCTGTTTTGATTTTTGACAGTTTTTTGCCCCTTTTAATAATTTAAGAATTTTTGGTTAAAGTTTTTTATAAATTTAAGATATCTTGAATACTATCAAAGGTTTTGACATCAAACTCAAAGTATGTGTATACCTTCAAGATCTACACCTGAGGAATCCATTACCCAACTCTGTTTTGATTTTTGACATATTTATTGCCCCTTTTTGACCTAGAATTTTGTGGTAAAACTTTTTTTAAATTCAAATATCTTGAATACTATCAAAGGAATTGACTTGAAAATCCATGTATGAGGTCTACCATCAACATTTACACCTGAGGAAACAATTCCCATAACTTTGTTTTGATTTTTGACAGATTTATGCCCTTTTAACTTAGAAGTTTTGGTATTTTATTTGTAAATTCAAATATCTTGTATACTATAAAAGGTATTGACTTGAAACTCAAAGTATGTGTCTACCATCAACATTATACACCTGAGGACAATTCCCATAACTACTGTTTTGATTTTTGACAGATTTATGCCCCTTTTTAATTTTAGAAATTTTGGTATTTTTTTTTGTAAATTCAAATATCTTGAATACTATATAAGGTATTGACTTGAAACTCAAAATAATATGTTTACCATCACCATCTACACCTGAGGAAATAATCCCCTTAACTCTGTTTTGATTTTTGATAGATTCTGTGTCCCTTTTTAACTTTGAATGTTTTGTTAAAGATAGAATACTATCGAACCTTTTTACTGTCAACATCTTCACCAATATTTTTGATCTTTGACATATTTATGCCCATTTTAACTTTGAATTTTGTCACAGCTTTTCCAGACTAAAATGGAAATTTTAAAATGGCCATTATTTGAAATGTCATAGAATAATTATGCAGCATGAAGCGGTCATGCTTTTTTGTTATACATATCAATTTTGAAAAGTTACCAAAATTATTCATGATCAAATATACAAGGTCCATGTATTTCTTTGAAACTATCCCCCATCCTCCCTCCAGTTGGCTTGCAGGCAATCAGTTTAAGGCCAAGAATGCAATGTACCATTTACAAAGGTCTTTGAACAAGTTTCATATCTTTGACCTTAATTCTTATAGACAATTACACAATACTCCTGTTCTTAGACAAAAACCCCATTTTACCAACAAGCTTTCGAATAGTCGAGCGTGCTGTCATGTGACAGCTCTTGTTTTGATATATAATTTGTTAAACAATCTGAAAGAATAATTTAAATTTTTTAAACATTGTTGCATCAGTTTCATATTTCAACTGAGTTGTATTTTTTCATCTGTTATTCTTTCTATTGTATGCAGTATATGTATTTAATTTAAAAGCTGTGCTGATTGCAAATTATATCAAGTTGGATACTTTAAAGAATAAGTAGTAATGGTGCAGTAAATGTGGGCACTATAATGTTCTTACCTTTCAATCAAGATCTCCCATGGAATGACTATACCTTCAATAAACAATTCATTTGTTTACATTTCATTCTTGACATTTTTTTCTGGGATTTAATGAAAACATTTTAAGCACATTTCTAAATAGTTTTATGATTTCTAGGCAATCATTGTCATAAACATTTTGGAATCATATAGTTCCTGCTGTGTTGATTTCTTCCAGACTAAAACTGATGAATTATTACACCTGTATTAATGTTTATATATATTGGGGTCTTTTTGGAGATAGTTTAAAACATCCATATTACAGACATTAAGCATCTGCATTACAGAAATGCTTAATAATCCCTGATTGCATATCCTAATTGCTTACAGTATGATACAGTACTACGTAGTGCTGCAGTACCATAGAATACCACAGCATTAAAGAATGCTCTAATACTGTTCAGTACTATAAATTGCTATGTATTATAACCTTTTAATCGATGAAAAAAATACAGCACTGGAGTATTACAATAGGCCTACTATACAGTTTTATAGAACACTACATGCAGTGCTTTTGAATATTGCATTACTACAGAGTTCTGCAGTATTGTACACATACTAAATAGTAATTTTGAGATAGAGCACTTCAATAATTTTAGAAACTATAACAGTGCTATGTGATACTTCAGTAGCTAGTATACAGTACTTGTAATATATAGTTGAAATAGTTGAATCTCAGCTTGCCAAGATGAGCCATTATGTTAAAATTTCTGTTTTAAGCTGCTGACATTTCATCAAATTATCCTCGTCTCATAATATGCACACTGCATAATAGGTTGGGACTCATTTCTTTCAGTCATCAAGAGTGCTTTACTTAAAATTTTGTGTGGTTAAATCTTCATTTTCTTTGATCATACTCCTGTTCTTGTACTTGGAAATGTTTTGTATGGAAAAATATTGGTAAGCACTGAAAATAGAAGAGTGTGCTATCTTGCTCTGTTAAATGCAAGGTCATTGGCCCAGTGACCTCGAAATAGGGTTCACCTACCAATGTCCCCTATAAAGTTTGAGACCTCTAGGCCATAGACTCTTGTAGTTATTGAGGACAAATTATTTTTGAATGCAAGATCACTGTGACCTTGACCTTTGGCACTTCTATGTGAAAGCTTTCTCAAGGTATTGCGCAGAAACCAAAATCTACTGACAGACCAGCCAAGAGCTGCATTACATTAATTTAGGGAACAAAACTTAATTCAAGTCAGAACATAATGAACATCATATGAGATCATAATAAGGTTTACCTAGGTAATGTCATTAATGCTTATTGTGTGATTATTTTGCTAGCTGAGAATGACAAGGTTAATTTTATGGCTGTAAAGTCCTTTATTTTTTATGGCTGTAAAGTCCTTTATTTTTATCCTTGTACTGTCTTACATGTTAATGGATTGTAGTTCTACTTAGTGCAAGTGCCTTTCTTGCCAAGGGATTTTGTGTCTGGTCACTTACTTTGAAAGATTTTTCGCGTACTTGGTATTTCTTGCCTGAAATTTTGATGCAAGAAACCCTATTGGAATATAAAGAGAGCAGAAGTCTTTGTCTCCTACCACACGTTATCTTCTTATTTTTGTTGTGATCAAATACATTGTGACTAGTCTGATTAAAGTAATTCAATTTACATGGGTTTCAGTTTATGGAAAAGCTAAATTTAGATTGTTTGAAAAGTTCACTTTGAATCAGGAAAACAGTATGAGTTTTCCAAATTAGCTTACTATTTATGGTTGGAATATATACCATGAAGAAATGTTCTTGAATTCAAACTTTAATATGCTCAAAATTATTGCATTCAGTGCAAGAATTTTGTGTTACCTGGAAAACGGTGGTCTCTTGTTTTCCATTGCTATTTCCTACACCTAGGTTTTCTTGCTTATTATGGAATGTAGGCAAATGCTCTGCAGAATTTTGTACATGGAATTTTCTAGAAATTCCATTCGAGTCTTTTGTGTTAGATCTGTTAACAAATTTCCCTGAAGTTTGAAGAAAAGAAAGCACGCTCATACACATGGCACACAGTCCACAGCAGGCGACTGCACTTTGGAAGTGAGAGAGTTTGACAATACATTTTACATCAAATGTAAATGATTTGTATTTGATTTATGCATTATTTATGTTTGCATTATGGCTCTAGTCTGTCCTGTATGTGTTGATGGAATGTGCGGCATATTTCATGAGTTCCAGAAAGGACTTTGGAATATGGTTGGTCCAGAGACAACAAACAAAGACTCCCAGCCACTGGACTTGTGTATGAGCTGGGAGCAGATGGGACCAGAAGCATATGTTCATTAACTGGTGCTATGTGACTTCAAAATTCAAACTTTAATACTGAACAAAATGGAACCCTGACTTAAGTAAATCAAGGACTGATTGTAACCACCTATCTGAACAGTTAAAATGTTACCTTGGGACTATAAAAATAGCAATAGGAACATCTCTTGGAATATTGTTCACCAAATAGTAACTATGTGGGTGAAATAATTCTATTAAATTCCATGAACACATTTCTATCTATACAGAATTTGCTCATATTTTCCACATTTAGCTTGGAAAGAAAGGGCTTATCACAGAAAAGCCTTTACAGTCATAGCCTGTGGTATGTACTGTCTATAATAGGCTGGAACCAGTGGAATTTTCTCCATGGAATTTATTTCAGTTTCATCATGAATCTGTCAAAATTCCTGGAATTTTTCCTAGTATGGAAGCTATTAACAGGTTAGACTGTACAATGAATTTGACCTTTCAGGAAATGTGAAGATGAATTTGGTAGAAGACAACAACTTTACCTCTCTTTGTCTAATCAAACAACTGCATTTTGTTTTTGATAGAGTTCAGGCCCAAATTGAGACATCCATGTCCAATGGACACTAATTTTGATTTCTTTGGTGTTTTTTTCTCATATTGTCTGTTGTAGTTGGATAATACATCTTTGTAGTTTATAAAAGTTTTTTCCTCACTTATTATCACAGCATACAAGGGCAAATATCCAATTTGAGGTAGTCGTGACATTTAGATGGACCTGTGACAGTATTGTTTCAAAAGTATGCCACAATACATTTTTTCGGAGTTCAGCATTTTTAGCAGGTCGGTCGGGAGACAGCAAACAAACCTTTTTTTTAATTTTGGCTTTATAATACAGCTATGATGTAGCATAACCTGAAGATCCTCAACAAAGCTCACACTCCTGATACTCCTTAGGTAAAATTGGTTTGTGCCAGGGTTCGGTTGTTTAGGAAATACTTCAAAAATCTTTTCCAAAAACAAGAGGTTGCAACTAATTCCACTTTAGTACTCTATGGTGCTGTAGTATTGCTTTAGCACTGCAGTAGTTTCTATAATTATTGAAGTGTCCTAGCACACAAATACTTTTTAGTATGTGCACTGTACTGTAGAACTCTATAGTACTGTTGTATTAAAAAGCACTGCGGTGTTCTTTAGTGCTGTATACTGTATGGCGCTTTAAATTTGCAGTGCCAAAATGTTGGCATTGTTTCGAAGTTTTCAGAATTGACAATGTCTTGACACAGTTAACATCGGACACCAAAATAACTTGGTCATAAAATACAATACACTGAATCAAGGGAAAACTCTTGCTATTTTAAATTTGGCGCCTCAAGAAGTGTCCCGCAAAAGTAATTCCATGGAAGATCCTGATTGAAAAAAAAACGAGTCGCGTAAACCAGCAAATTTGAGAAATTGTTTGTGATTATCATTCTCTAAAAAATTTCTGCTTATATCATTAATTATTTAAATGTTTTGGGGCTGTATCTGCATGGCTACAAATTTACTTTCTCGTTAAATGCTACCAATTTCTTCAACATTATTTTTCTTGAAATGAAAATTACTTATTTTATCATAGAAAAGTCATGGAATTATTAAGCAAGTGACCAAAATACAGTTGAAAAGGGTGTTAAACTCTTACAACAACTTAACTGTTGCTCTTTTAAAACTGCTAGTACTTTCAATAAATATCAGCTTTACAGCCAGTTACAGATAAATAAAGGTTTTATAAAAGATTAAGACTTCAGCAGTGTTGGTATTGATAGAAAACTAGTGATGTTTGTCCCCTGCCTACTGCAATAAAAGAAATTTCTAATAATGTAGTAACCCAGAAGTCATAAGAGATCAATAGGGGTCATCAAATCCTCGTAAACAATAATCCTATCAAGTTTGAAGAATTAATGTCTCAAGTATTGACCATTTGTTGAGCATGAACTGTGAATGTAGCCAGTGGCTTCACCCTAAACTAGATTTGCTTGGTCTAGAAGGGTTTGTCTAAGGTTACTAAAACACACTGCTATTTGTAACATACTCAAGTTACCAAGAGCTGTCTAGACCATACACAGGCTTTTCAATAGCTTACAACTGACTGGGTCTTTAGAAGCGATTTGGTTTCAAAATAGAAACATTATCATATACTCTTTGAAATTGTGACAGATACAATATATCACCCTGTACTTAAAAGGGAATTTAAGAATAAAATACTGTTACCTGAGGATCTGTGAATATTCCTGTGACTTGTATCATTATAATGCTATTTATTAGATTTTACATGCTCTCAAAACAGTATTTTGTTCATATTACATTTTCAATTATTCACATTACAGATTTGAAAATTACTTACAGTTTTTATTAATAATGTGCTTAAGTAATAAAGTGCACATAGGGTTCAAACTGATCATGATCTACATTTGGTTGCAAACATTTTTGCCACTATTAAAGAAAATGTGAAAAGAAATCGTTATGCCTTCGCGAACTGACTTGAAGAAAATGTTGAGGATGGTTTTAAATGTTAAAAGAAATTGTTACAGAACTTGTTCATTTTAAATGTTGACAAAATGTCTGCAGAAATGTGAAAGAAAGTGTTACGGAAATTGTTACAGAACTTGTTCATTTTAAATGTTGACAAAATGTCTGCAGAAATTGTTATGGAAAGGTTCGTTAAAATGTTAAAGAAAATGTTAAAAGAAATCGTTACGCCACGTGTGATTTTAAATGTTAAGAATGTCCGCTGCGCCATGTGTGATTTTAAATGTTAAGAATGTCCGCTGAACTGACTTAAAGAAAATGTTGAGGATGGTTTTAAATGGTAAAAGAAATTGTTACAGAACTTGTTCATTTTAAATGTTGACAAAATGTCTGCAGAAATGTGAAAGAAAGTGTTACGGAAATTGTTACAGAACTTGTTCATTTTAAATGTTAACAAAATTGTCTACAGAAATTGTTCATGTAAAGGTTGACAAAATGTCTAAAGAAATTGTTAGGAAAGAAATCGTTACCAAGTGTGATTTTAAATGTTAAAAGAATGTCCGTTGCGCCATGTGTGATTTTAAATGTTAAGAATGTCCGCTGAACTGACTTAAAGAAAATGTTGAGGATGGTTTTAAATGTTAAAAGAAATTGTTACAGAACTTGTTCATTTTAAATGTTGACAAAATGTCTGCAGAAATGTGAAAGAAAGTGTTACGGAAATTGTTACAGAACTTGTTCATTTTAAATGTTGACAAAATGTCTGCAGAAATTGTTACAGAAAGGTTCGTTAAATGTTAAAGAAAATGTTAAAAGAAATCGTTGCCACGTGTGATTTTAAATGTTAGAATGTCCCTGCCATGTGTGATTTTAAATGTTAAGAATGTCCGCTGAACTGACTTAAAGAAAATGTTGAGGATGGTTTTAAATGTTAAAAGAAATTGTTACAGAACTTGTTCATTTTAAATGTTGACAAAATGTTGCGAATGTGAAAGAAAGTGTGAAATTGTTACAGAACTTGTTCATTTTAAATGTTGACAAAATGTCTGCAGAAATTGTTACGGAAAGGTTCGTTAAAATGTTAAAGAAAATGTTAAAAGAAATCGTTACGCCACGTGTGATTTTAAATGTTAAGAATGTCCGCTGCGCCATGTGTGATTTTAAATGTTAAGAATGTCCGCTGAACTGACTTAAAGAAAATGTTGAGGATGGTTTTAAATGTTAAAAGAAATTGTTACAGAACTTGTTCATTTTAAATGTTGACAAAATGTCTGCAGAAATTGTTACGGAAAGGTTCGTTTAAATGTTAAAGAAAATGTTAAAAGAAATCGTTGCGCCACGTGTGATTTTAAATGTTAAGAATGTCCGCTGATTTTAAATGTTAAGAATGTCCGCTGCGCCATGTGTGATTTTAAATGTTAAGAATGTCCGCTGAACTGACTTAAAGAAAATGTTGAGGATGGTTTTAAATGTTAAAAGAAATTGTTACAGAACTTGTTCATTTTAAATGTTGACAAAATGTCTGCAGAAATGTGAAAGAAAGTGTTACGGAAATTGTTACAGAACTTGTTCATTTTAAATGTTGACAAAATGTCTGCAGAAATTGTTACGGAAAGGTTCGTTAAAATGTTAAAGAAAATGTTAAAAGAAATCGTTACGCCACGTGTGATTTTAAATGTTAAGAATGTCCGCTGCGCCATGTGTGATTTTAAATGTTAAGAATGTCCGCTGAACTGACTTAAAGAAAATGTTGAGGATGGTTTTAAATGTTAAAAGAAATTGTTACAGAACTTGTTCATTTTAAATGTTGACAAAATGTCTGCAGAAATGTGAAAGAAAGTGTTACGGAAATTGTTACAGAACTTGTTCATTTTAAATGTTGACAAAATGTCTGCAGAAATTGTTAGGAAAGGCGTTGTTAAATGTTAAAGAAAATGTTAAAAGAAATCGTTACGCCACGTGTGATTTTAAATGTTGAGAATGTCGGCTGTGCCATGTGTGATTTTAAATGTTAAGAATGTCCGCTGAACTGACTTAAAGAAAATGTTGAGGATGGTTTTAAATGTTAAAAGAATTTGTTACAGAACTTGTTCATTTTAAATGTTGACAAAATGTCTGCGAATGTGAAGAAGTGTTACGGAAATTGTTACAGAACTTGTTCATTTTAAATGTTGACAAAATGTCTGCAGAAATTGTTACGGAAAGGTTCGTTAAAATGTTAAAGAAAATGTTAAAAGAAATCGTTACGCCACGTGTGATTTTAAATGTTAAGAATGTCCGCTGCGCCATGTGTGATTTTAAATGTTAAGAATGTCCGCTGAACTGACTTAAAGAAAATGTTGAGGATGGTTTTAAATGTTAAAAGAAATTGTTACAGAACTTGTTCATTTTAAATGTTGACAAAATGTCTGCAGAAATGTGAAAGAAAGTGTTACGGAAATTGTTACAGAACTTGTTCATTTTAAATGTTGACAAAATGTCTGCAGAAATTGTTACGGAAAGGTTCGTTAAAATGTTAAAGAAAATGTTAAAAGAAATCGTTACGCCACGTGTGATTTTAAATGTTAAGAATGTCCGCTGCGCCATGTGTGATTTTAAATGTTAAGAATGTCCGCTGAACTGACTTAAAGAAAATGTTGAGGATGGTTTTAAATGTTAAAAGAAATTGTTACAGAACTTGTTCATTTTAAATGTTGACAAAATGTCTGCAGAAATGTGAAAGAAAGTGTTACGGAAATTGTTACAGAACTTGTTCATTTTAAATGTTGACAAAATGTCTGCAGAAATTGTTACGGAAAGGTTCGTTAAAATGTTAAAGAAAATGTTAAAAGAAATCGTTACGCCACGTGTGATTTTAAATGTTAAGAATGTCCGCTGCGCCATGTGTGATTTTAAATGTTAAGAATGTCCGCTGAACTGACTTAAAGAAAATGTTGAGGATGGTTTTAAATGTTAAAAGAAATTGTTACAGAACTTGTTCATTTTAAATGTTGACAAAATGTCTGCAGAAATGTGAAAGAAAGTGTTACGGAAATTGTTACAGAACTTGTTCATTTTAAATGTTGACAAAATGTCTGCAGAAATTGTTACGGAAAGGTTCGTTAAAATGTTAAAGAAAATGTTAAAAGAAATCGTTACGCCACGTGTGATTTTAAATGTTAAGAATGTCCGCTGCGCCATGTGTGATTTTAAATGTTAAGAATGTCCGCTGAACTGACTTAAAGAAAATGTTGAGGATGGTTTTAAATGTTAAAAGAAATTGTTACAGAACTTGTTCATTTTAAATGTTGACAAAATGTCTGCAGAAATGTGAAAGAAAGTGTTACGGAAATTGTTACAGAACTTGTTCATTTTAAATGTTGACAAAATGTCTGCAGAAATTGTTACGGAAAGGTTCGTTTGTTAAAATGTTAAAGAAAATGTTAAAAGAAATCGTTACGCCACGTGTGATTTTAAATGTTAAGAATGTCCGCTTCGCCATGTGTGATTTTAAATGTTAAGAATGTCCGCTGAACTGACTTAAAGAAAATGTTGAGGATGGTTTTAAATGTTAAAAGAAATTGTTACAGAACTTGTTCATTTTAAATGTTGACAAAATGTCTGCAGAAATGTGAAAGAAAGTGTTACGGAAATTGTTACAGAACTTGTTCATTTTAAATGTTGACAAAATGTCTGCAGAAATTGTTACGGAAAGGTTCGTTAAAATGTTAAAGAAAATGTTAAAAGAAATCGTTACGCCACGTGTGATTTTAAATGTTAAGAATGTCCGCTGCGCCATGTGTGATTTTAAATGTTAAGAATGTCCGCTGAACTGACTTAAAGAAAATGTTGAGGATGGTTTTAAATGTTAAAAGAAATTGTTACAGAACTTGTTCATTTTAAATGTTGACAAAATGTCTGCAGAAATGTGAAAGAAGTGTTACGGAAATTGTTAAGAACTTGTTCATTTTAAATGTTGACAAAATGTCTGCAGAAATTGTTACGAAAGGAAAGTTGTTAAAGAAAATGTTAAAAGAAATCGTTACGAGTGATTTTAAATGTTAAGAATGTCGCTGCGCCATGTGTGATTTTAAATGTTAAGAATGTCCGCTGAACTGACTTAAAGAAAATGTTGAGGATGGTTTTAAATGTTAAAAGAAATTGTTACAGAACTTGTTCATTTTAAATGTTGACAAAATGTCTGCAGAAATGTGAAAGAAAGTGTTACGGAAATTGTTACAGAACTTGTTCATTTTAAATGTTGACAAAATGTCTGCAGAAATTGTTACGGAAAGGTTCGTTAAAATGTTAAAGAAAATGTTAAAAGAAATCGTTACGCCACGTGTGATTTTAAATGTTAAGAATGTCCGCTGCGCCATGTGTGATTTTAAATGTTAAGAATGTCCGCTGAACTGACTTAAAGAAAATGTTGAGGATGGTTTTAAATGTTAAAAGAAATTGTTACAGAACTTGTTCATTTTAAATGTTGACAAAATGTCTGCAGAAATGTGAAAGAAAGTGTTACGGAAATTGTTACAGAACTTGTTCATTTTAAATGTTGACAAAATGTCTGCAGAAATTGTTACGGAAAGGTTCGTTAAAATGTTAAAGAAAATGTTAAAAGAAATCGTTACGCCACGTGTGATTTTAAATGTTAAGAATGTCCGCTGCGCCATGTGTGATTTTAAATGTTAAGAATGTCCGCTGAACTGACTTAAAGAAAATGTTGAGGATGGTTTTAAATGTTAAAAGAAATTGTTACAGAACTTGTTCATTTTAAATGTTGACAAAATGTCTGCAGAAATGTGAAAGAAAGTGTTACGGAAATTGTTACAGAACTTGTTCATTTTAAATGTTGACAAAATGTCTGCAGAAATTGTTACGGAAAGGTTCGTTAAAATGTTAAAGAAAATGTTAAAAGAAATCGTTACGCCACGTGTGATTTTAAATGTTAAGAATGTCCGCTGCGCCATGTGTGATTTTAAATGTTAAGAATGTCCGCTGAACTGACTTAAAGAAAATGTTGAGGATGGTTTTAAATGTTAAAAGAAATTGTTACAGAACTTGTTCATTTTAAATGTTGACAAAATGTCTGCGAAATGTGAAGAAGTGTGAAATTGTTACAGAACTTGTTCATTTTAAATGTTGACAAAATGTCTGCAGAAATTGTTACGGAAAGGTTCGTTAAAATGTTAAAGAAAATGTTAAAAGAAATCGTTACGCCACGTGTGATTTTAAATGTTAAGAATGTCCGCTGCGCCATGTGTGATTTTAAATGTTAAGAATGTCCGCTGAACTGACTTAAAGAAAATGTTGAGGATGGTTTTAAATGTTAAAAGAAATTGTTACAGAACTTGTTCATTTTAAATGTTGACAAAATGTCTGCAGAAATGTGAAAGAAAGTGTTACGGAAATTGTTACAGAACTTGTTCATTTTAAATGTTGACAAAATGTCTGCAGAAATTGTTACGGAAAGGTTCGTTAAAATGTTAAAGAAAATGTTAAAAGAAATCGTTACGCCACGTGTGATTTTAAATGTTAAGAATGTCCGCTGCGCCATGTGTGATTTTAAATGTTAAGAATGTCCGCTGAACTGACTTAAAGAAAATGTTGAGGATGGTTTTAAATGTTAAAAGAAATTGTTACAGAACTTGTTCATTTTAAATGTTGACAAAATGTCTGCAGAAATGTGAAAGAAAGTGTTACGGAAATTGTTACAGAACTTGTTCATTTTAAATGTTGACAAAATGTCTGCAGAAATTGTTACGGAAAGGTTCGTTAAAATGTTAAAGAAAATGTTAAAAAGAAATCGTTACGCCACGTGTGATTTTAAATGTTAAGAATGTCCGCTGCGCCATGTGTGATTTTAAATGTTAAGAATGTCCGCTGAACTGACTTAAAGAAAATGTTGAGGATGGTTTTAAATGTTAAAAGAAATTGTTACAGAACTTGTTCATTTTAAATGTTGACAAAATGTCTGCAGAAATGTGAAAGAAAGTGTTACGGAAATTGTTACAGAACTTGTTCATTTTAAATGTTGACAAAATGTCTGCAGAAATTGTTACGGAAAGGTTCGTTAAAATGTTAAAGAAAATGTTAAAAGAAATCGTTACGCCACGTGTGATTTTAAATGTTAAGAATGTCCGCTGCGCCATGTGTGATTTTAAATGTTAAGAATGTCCGCTGAACTGACTTAAAGAAAATGTTGAGGATGGTTTTAAATGTTAAAAGAAATTGTTACAGAACTTGTTCATTTTAAATGTTGACAAAATGTCTGCAGAAATGTGAAAGAAAGTGTTACGGAAATTGTTACAGAACTTGTTCATTTTAAATGTTGACAAAATGTCTGCAGAAATTGTTACGGAAAGGTTCGTTAAAATGTTAAAGAAAATGTTAAAGAAATGTAAAAGAAATCGTTACGCCACGTGTGATTTTAAATGTTAAGAATGTCCGCTGCGCCATGTGTGATTTTAAATGTTAAGAATGTCCGCTGAACTGACTTAAAGAAAATGTTGAGGATGGTTTTAAATGTTAAAAGAAATTGTTACAGAACTTGTTCATTTTAAATGTTGACAAAATGTCTGCAGAAATGTGAAAGAAAGTGTTACGGAAATTGTTACAGAACTTGTTCATTTTAAATGTTGACAAAATGTCTGCAGAAATTGTTACGGAAAGGTTCGTTAAAATGTTAAAGAAAATGTTAAAAAGAAATCACGTACGCCACGTGTGATTTTAAATGTTAAGAATGTCCGCTGCGCCATGTGTGATTTTAAATGTTAAGAATGTCCGCTGAACTGACTTAAAGAAAATGTTGAGGATGGTTTTAAATGTTAAAAGAAATTGTTACAGAACTTGTTCATTTTAAATGTTGACAAAATGTCTGCAGAAATGTGAA
>JAFMSR010000004.1:20132903-20151451 GCA_022818135.1 Saxidomus purpurata | reverse complement strand
ATATGGTTCTTGACAGTTCTATTACACTGCACTTCCTCTCATTGTGCTTGACCTCCATTGTATGAAGTTGTATTGAACTTAATCAGTAATCTTCAAGTAATGGTAAAGTAACAAAGGGCAATAACTCTAAGTCAAGATGGAGTTATGATTCTTTAGCACTGCACTACCTCTCATTGTGTTTGACCATTGTATGAAGTTGTATTGAATTCCAACCAACAGTTTTCAAGCTATGCTATGGACAAGGGTATTACAACGGACCGCCCAACCGCCCACTGGACCTATTGGTGACTCCTATATATCCCCGCCCCCCTTGAACGTCTTTCGGGGTATAATTAAGCAGAAAAATCAGCCAGTGTTAAGACTTAAAGTTAGTGACTACTTTGTACTTACAAGAAAGTGAAACAACTGATATTGAAGTAAACGGAGCTGCTTTATAGTGACTGTTCTAGGTACACTTACATGAAATGCCTGGTTTTAAAAATCTGTTCAGAAGGAATTGTCTCAAGTATGAATAACTCCTTTTAAGCATATATTCCTTTAAGAAAATATATAGCTAAATTATTTAGATTGGCCTTATCAGGTTTTAGGTCAGTCCTTATAATGAAACAAACTAGCAGCCTAATAAAAACTGTTCCAAAACAAAATGTTCCTTAAAGATGATTTATCTTTAGTTGACAGGTTTTGTCTTGACAGAAATGTTTGTAAAAATTGGTTGGCCGAAACAGTCCTCTAAATGATCCTAGCTAAAAATTGTTAAAAATGATTGGCCGAAACAGTTAATTGCAAGATGCATTGATGCGTTTGTTTAAGAAATTACTAAATCAATTTGTCATATGGCTAGTTAATATATGATCTCAACCACTTGCTTTCCCTCTTCAAAGCACTAGATACACGACTATGACTATACTGGACAGCCCTACTAGGTATATCTCAGTTGAAGACCAGCTACCAAGATACATGTGCCTAACCTAGGAAGCCTGCTTGGCATAGCCAAACTTGAAGACAGACTTACCATAAAGCACTTTCAGATGGAGTATTCAGGTGAGATGGGAAAAAAAAAATGAGTGAAAGCAAGGATTGAGATTACAGACCTGGAAATGTGTCTAGATTTTAACAAATACAGGTCAAAAGACCAAAACTTTCATACGACGACTGACCCAAAAACCATCATATTATCTTTGTGCACACAGTTTATATGACACTAACCACTAGCTACCTTTCTCTAAGGCACTCAACTTGTGCCTAACCCCGAAAGCTTGCTAGTTTGAAAATTTTACACCATTTGTACAATTTGCATTAATAAAATCTTAAAAACTTAAAATTTTCCTGCTAATCAAAGATTAACATAAATTAATTAAAACTTTCAATGATAAGTAACCAAAGACCAATTAAGGCTCATGTGCTTGTCATATGGTATGTTGTAAAAAAATGACTGGCCTTAACTGTCCTTAAAATGAAATATCTTCCATACAAGACATTTTATGTTATTTTCTATGAAATTTTGGTTGTCAAAAAATGAGACGTCTGAGCATTCCGTCAAATAAACTTACTCCCTAAGGGGAAGTTTTTGAGAAAAAAGTTGCTTGAACAATCCTTAAAATAAATATCTACCCTATAGATTAAGAAGTTTTTGTTAAAACAAATGGCCTGAACAGTCCTTTAAAATGTACCTACTACCTCTATTATAAGATAGGCTAACGGGCAACAATAGAACTGGATTTGCATATTACAAATTTAATAACTTAATTTGGCATTCAAATTGATGCGCTTTACAACTAGAATTTGTAAAAATCATATGAAAATCTTTCAAAATGTTTAGGGTTTATGGGGCAGACACCAAAACCAATGATCCCCAAAACTGTGGCTTTGAATCTGATCGGGCAGGGCTAAGACATGAATTCTGCATATTGATTTCAAGAGATGAACATTTTATTAAAATTGTATGAATATTTTTTTAACATTTAAGGGTTATGGAGCACGGTGTTTGAAGTAAATCGTAGACAAATCAACGTTGGATGTAAAACATCCAATAATCCTAAAAGCTCACCTTGACCACTTGTGGTCAGCTGAGCTAAAAATGTTTCAAGGGATTTATGGAGCGGAGATGGACAGACAGACGAAACTGTTTGCGACGGGGAATAATGACTGGTACAAGGCAGATATTCTGCCAGGTAGTAGACAGAGCTGGACAGAAAGCAAGATGGCCCTATATCGCTCACCTAAGACTTTTGACTAAATAGGACAAAATTTCAACCTCCAAACTTAAACATCATACATGTACTGGCAAGCAAGGAAAAGCCGATGGCAAGGAATTGTCGGCGGATTTGTAGTTTTCCCGTTACATGCCTCTATAACTAGTCCGTATGAAGGAAATTTTGATCAAAATCTATCGGAGGATTTGTTTTGAAGCTGACTGACAGAAATCATGAGTCAAAGTGTTAATATTTACTAAGATATCGGTTTTTCATTTCAGCGTACTCGCAACCTTGACATATGTTGTCAACAAAGTCACGTGGGGGTCATGTGACGGCTGTCAACTTCTGATTTCCGCGCGAAAATATTACTTCAATTTTTCTTAAAAAATAGAAAATCGTGTTAAAATACATTTCAACACGCAATAAAAAGGTATTGATAACATTTTCAAACCGTACACTAGTATATCGGGATGATTTGACTCTTCGATTCAAGGGGAGTAATTTGTACTGATTGTATAGTATTTCCCCTTTGTTTGAGGGAGGTTCAATGCAGGGAAATCATAGGCTATATTGCCAAGCAAACACATAGAAAATATGTCGGGAGTTCTCATCTGATGTTAGCTCCGACTTCCAGAGGCTGTGCAGGGTATTTAGCAAAACAATTTACATCTTTTTAACTAAGCAGAAAACGGATACTTCCGGCAACAATGACACATGTAGGTATATAGACCTACTTACAAAGCCGCAAATTAATATAATTTCTCAAAGACAATTTATTGTTAAAATCCATTAGAAATAATTATTTTTGATTCTTTTCAAATATTTTTATGTTACACGTGACATGAGCTATATATCGGCGATAAATGCAAGCCGCCGACATTTCCTGCTGTAATGCCTATTTTTCGTGTGCTCTAAGTACCCCTTTTAAGGCCCCATATTTACGAGCATGCGCAACCAATGTAAACAAAAATTATCTCCCTCGACGGAGGTCAAGGCCAAGATTTGCAAAATAGTCAACGTTTTTATTCTGTCTCATCTATTTCTGAAATAAACGAAAAAAACATGCAAAATCCATCGGCTTTTCCTTGCTTGCCAGTAGACACTATCTTTCTGTTTATCCTTCAAAAGACAAAGACTTAACCAATTTACATGATGGATCGTTTATAAAATGTGACAGTGTCTACAGAGTTTTCTTTGAAATTGGCCTGGTGACCTAGTTTTTTATCAAAGGGGATCCACAAAAACAGATTGTAACCAAAGATTAAATTTAATTTTTTAGGGTCACCTAGTTTTTGTCAGTTTCAAACTTTACCTAGGAATTCATGACAATTGGATATTAAATGTGGCCTCTAAAGAGTGTCTTGAAGGTTTTCTGTTCATTTGAAGGTGACCTACATGTAGCTTTCAACCCCAGATGACCGAGATTCATACTTGATTTAGAAATCATTTCATCCAATGCTCAAGATGACAGGATATTAAACATGGCCCCTAAAGTAGGTATTTATAAGGATTTCTTTTATTTGACCATGTGACGCTAGCTTCTGACCATACTTTACCCATATTCAAACTTGACCTAGAAATCAGCAATGTTAACAAGGTTTTTCTATTGCCTGACATGACCTTATATGTCAGTTGACGGTGAAATTATTGATAAAAAGATTCTCACCATTTTCTTAATTAATGGGCTGTAAATGTGACGTCTATGGCATAAACAATTTTTTCTATGATTTGACCTGGTGATCTATTTTTAAACCCAATACAACCTATATTTAAACTCTACCTAGACTTCATCAATTTGACAATCATTTTGACAAAGTTTCATGAAAATCAATGAAAAATACAGCTTACACAAACTTAAGTGAGGACAGAAGACACAAAAACAGACAGCGGCTATAAGGAGATCACAATAGCTCGCCTTGAGCACTTTGTGCTCAGGTGAACTAAAAAGAGAACAAAACAGACAAAACAAAAGTCTTGTTGGAATCAATGAATACTTCTCAAGCATTCTATCACTACGCACTTTCCCTTTATAAGTTCTACCTGCAGTTGATTAAATTCCCTCCTGAAGCATTTGATGCACAACGCGACAAAAGGTCCCTCAGTTATAAAAAAAATAATTATGTAGGAAAAAATGTCGAAGACGAAGATACTTGGTAGGATTAAAATGTAATGAAAATGGAAGACATTTGGTAGGAGTAAAAGTTCATGAAGATGAAGTCATTTGGAAGGATTAAAAGGTAAAGAAGATGAAGACACTTGGTAGAATTAAAGGTAACAGACAATGAAGCCATTTGGAAGGATTAAAAGGTAATAAAGATGATGACACTTGGTAGGATTTAAAGGTAGAGAAAATGGAAGACACTTTGTAAGATTAAAAGGTAGAGAAGATTGAAGACATTTTATAGGATCAAAAGATAGAGAAGATGAGGACATTTGGTAGGATCAAAAGGTAAATGAGATGAAGTTTTATTGGACTAAAAGGCAAAGAAGATACTTGGTATGAGAACAAGGTAATTGAGATGAAGCCATTTTGTAGGATTAAAAGATAATAAAGATGAAAGTCTCTTGGAAGGATTAAAATATAAAGAAGGTAAAAACACTTGGCAAGATCAAAAGTTAATGGAGATGAAGATGCTTAGTAAGATTAAGGGTAAAAAAAACAAAGACATTGATAGGATTCAAAGGTTAAGACAATGAAGACACTTGGTAGAATGAAAGAGTAAGATGAAGATAATTGGTAGAAATAAAAGGTAATGAAGATGGACAACACTTGGTAGGATTTAAAGCTAGCAAAGATGAAGCCATTTGGTACCATTAAAAGGTAATGGAGATGAAGCCATTTGGTAGGATCAAAAGGTAATGGAGATGGAGACATTAAGAAGGATTAAAAGGAAATAAAAATGGAAGACATTTGGTAGGATTAAATGGTAATAAAGATGAAGCCATTTGGTAGGATTAAAAGGTAATGAAGATGAAGCCATTTGGTAGGATCAAAAGGTAATGGAGATGAAGCCATTTGGTAGGATCAAAAGGTAATGGAGATGAAGCCATTTGGTAGGATCAAAAGGAATGGAGATGGAGCCATTTGGTAGGATCAAAAGGTAATGGAGATGGAGACATTAGAAAGATTTAAAGGAAATAAAAATGGAAGACATTTGGAAGGATTAAAAGGTAAAGAAGATGAAGTCATTTGGTAGGATTAAAAGGTAATGGAGATGAAGCCATTTGGTAGGATTAAAAGGTAATGGAGATGAAGCCATTTGGTAGGATCAAAAGGTAATTAAGATGAAGCCATTTGGTAGGATCAAAAGGTAATTAAGATGAAGCCATTTGGTAGGATCAAAAGGTAATGGAGATGAAGCCATTTGGTAGGATCAAAAGGTAATGGAGATGGAGCCATTTGGTAGGATCAAAAGGTAATGGAGATGAAGACATTTAGAAGGATTTAAAGGAAATAAAAATGGAAGACATTTGGAAGGATTAAAAGGTAAAGAAGATGAAGTCATTTGGTAGGATTAAAAGGTAAAGAAGATGAAGTCATTTGGTAGGATTAAAAAGTAAAGAAGATGAAGTCATTTGGTAGGATTAAAAGGTAAAGAAGATGAAGTCATTTGGTAGGATTAAAAGGTAAAGAAGATGAAGTCATTTGGTAGGATTAAAAGGTAAAGAATATGGAAGTCATTTGGTAGGATTTAAAGGAAAAGACGATAAAGACACTTGGTAGGATTTAAAGGTAATGAAGATGAAGGAACTTGGTAGGATAAAAAGGTAAAGAAGATGAAGTCATTTGGCCGGATTAAAAGGTAAAGAAGATGAAGACACTTGGCAGGATATAAAGGTAATGAAAATGAAGACACTTGGTAGGACTTAAAGATAATGTAGATGAATACATTACATAAAATTAAAAGGTTAAGAATTGTGGAATTTGGTAGGATTAAAAGGTTATTAAGATACTTGTTAAGGATAAAAAGGTATTGAAAATGAAGACACTTGGTAGAATTAAAAGGTAAAGATGACAAAGACACTTGGTATGATATAAGGTAATGAAGATGAAGACACTAGGTAGGATTTAAATATAAAGATGAAGACCCTAGATAGGCTTAAACAGTAATGAAGATGAATATACTTGGTAGGATTTAAATGTAAAGAAGATGAAGACACTTTTTAGGATTAAAAGGTTTTGAAGATGGAAACACTTTGTAAAAGTTTAAGGCAAGAAGTAGAAGACACTTAGTATTCATGATTAAAAAGTTATGAAGATGAAGACATTTTATGAACTAAGATGTCAAAATTTTGCCTCAAAGTCCTTTACCTTTCGTGACGCATCATTAGCACCCACCCCAACATAAAAATCTATATCACTATGATTATTCATCAGGCATGGTGACAGAATGCACAACTCTTCTTTAGAGAAGTATCCAATGAAACACATTGTCTGTTTAGAAATAGACCTGAACATACTGCAGACATTTCCAATTCAGGGGATATAAGTGTGACACATATACAGAGACAGGAAAGAGAGAATGAGGCAGATTGAATGGCTTATGGACTCAAGACAATCAGTTGGAAAGTGCAAAGCGAAAGTTAAGACAGTGGAATGAAATACAAGATTAATGAATAGCCTGAAAAAAAATACAGGCTCTTAATTGACATATGCTTACCTGCATCAATTACAGAAAAGACATGTAATGCTTCTAAACATATATACAATGATAGATTGGTGAATAGACAGTCAATTGAAAAAGGAATAAATACAAAAGCAAATATGTGCAGATGTTTGCAGAATGTTTTCAATGACAGATAATTAGCTGGAAATATGTAGAGTGGAGAAGCAAATGACGAGAAAGATAGATTAACACACTAGTTGCAAATTGATTCAATTACATAAAGATAGACAATGAAAAAGTGAATAGAGAATTACTGCACAATACAAAGTCCCCAGATGGATATGAAGCCATTTTAAAAATGAACACATGACCAAAATTAATGTTCAGTAGGCAGTTAAGAAGATATAATCTCAAGACCTTTGACACTGAAGTGTCTTTGAACTTTGTCATTTTCATATGATGTGGTTCCATGACCTTTGATCCAAAGATTTATCATGACCTTTGTCATCATAATAAGATGAACGTTTGACCAAAGTTTGATGAAAGAGATTAATCTTGTGACCTTCTACCCTAAAGTATCACCTTTACTCAAACATGGCTGAAAAACATTTTCTGAATATCCTTTCCATGAGAATAACATTTATCCGAAGTTTCAAGGACACCACTAAAAGGTTTTGAAGATATAGAAACACAACCTTTGACCTTACATGTAACTTTGACCTTGATCTTGGTTACATACGTGAATATGTAGGTATTGGCAACAACTTTGGGAATTTGTTTTAGTATGGTATGCAGAAATTACAACTCTGAAACAAAATATTAGAACATAACCTTTAGTTACAAATTGAGCCCGAAGTGCAACCTTGCCCTTAAACACAGTCCTCTATGTGTATTTAAACCTGTATCACTGGATTTAAACCCTATATGTGACCTTGACTTTCAAATCTTAATAAATGATTAACAAGGTGTTTTGATTTTTAATCATCAACTTACAAGCAATTAAGATAGCTCCATGGTGTGGTGCACAACATATCCTTAGAGTATGAGTTGCAGGTGAATGCAGCTTTTCAAAATCCATCTATTCATGTATAATTAACTGCACTGACACAAAGTACTGATATATAACTCTAAATTAAAGGTTTTGAGCTCCAAATATGACCATGAGCTTTGAGGAAGCCGCCTAGATATTGTGCATAACACACCCCTCTGTTACAGACAACAGCTATGTGAAGTCTATTTGAAAATCTGTTCCTACACACAAAAGTGACAGCCCGGACATGAATTGCGGACAAACAGGCTTAAAGACTGACGGACGGATTGATGAACAGAACTGAGCAAACCTATAGCTGGCAACAGCCTATGACGCTCACCAAAGCTAACTGAGACATGACCATCTGCAACTGCACATGATCAGGCCTGCATTTGCAATATTGAAATGGAAGTACAATGTAATTTAAATATGTGTGCAGACCTACTAAATATATTAAGACTTGTGCCCTTCTAAGTGAGCACAAGAATACCTTTGAATCTTACCAAATGCCTCTTTTTAACCCCATGTGACCTATTTCAAACTTGATCTAGAGATCAAGCATCTTAATAAGTTTTCATAATTTCTGGTTATAAAATGCGATTTCAAAAATTTAACATATCATTTGACCAACTAGTTTTGCCCCCCCCCCTCCCCATCCCCATGAGACCCAGCTTCGAACCTGACCTATACTTTAACTGGCATGATATTGGGTCTTAATGTAGCTTCCAGAGTCTGCAGAATGTTTACAATCATTTGACCTGGCGACATAATTTTAACCCCACATGACCCAGTTTAGAACTTGACCTAGAAATATAAAGAAAACTATTCTGACCAATTTTCATTACTGGGGGTCAAATAGACCACTTAAGAGTTATCGGACATTTTCTGTTATATAGACAGGTGACCCGTTTTTTTAACCTGGCCTAGAGATCATGGAGACAAAGTCCGTGATGATGGGCATTTAAATACATGTGGCCTCTAGAGTGTTCACAAGGGTTTCTATGATTTTACCTGGTGTATTAGTTTTTAACCCCACCTGACTCGGTCTCAAACCTGACCTAAAAACCCCAATAACATTCTGACTAATTTAAAAGAAAAGTTATTATACCTAATTGATTCTTGAGTGTTCACAAGTTTTTGACCCAAATTGTCATAGACAGGTGATGGACATCGGGTGATCACAATAGCTCCCCATTAAGCACACAGCTCAGGTGAGCTAAAAAGACAAACAAGTACATTAAAACAGATAGAAGAACACTAAAAAGAGACAGAAGATAAAAAGCCACAGAAATAGCAGTTAGACAATTTTAAACATCTGAATGGATGGACAGATGACCAGTCTCCTTTCAACTTCAATCTCACATCTGTTTTTTGTCAGTATTCCTGATACATATTGTCTACATGTTTGAATCATGCTATAGGGGTTATCTTAATGAATGGGATGTAGGCTTTGAATGTATAGTTCTTCTGTTGTATCAGGCGTTACAAGACTGCTCATCTCCCGGGAGGTGAGAACTGGCTTTCCTGTTGTACTGGTTGTGACAGACCTTGTTTATGGCACACAGTTTGCACAAGTATTCCGAGCTCAAGATTATCAGTATACCTGTGCGGACAATGAAATGAAACAAGTATTTTGAGAACTTAGCATCTCACCGAGAATTTAGATTACACATGACTGGTATTTTTTAAACCTAGGATCTCAGTAACCATGCGTGGTAGCCCATTGTACAAATATCACAGGCTAAGTCATATATATTTATTTATTACACACGCATGTCACATAATCAAAGTTTCAATTAGAATGAATTTGATTTGTATTGAAAAACAGTATAAAATGTCAGTACATTTTGTGTAACTATGTTTAATATGATATAAAATCTTTGCCTTTATGTCACTCACACAGTTCCTTATTATAAACTCATCAAAAGTCTAAAGAGAAATCATACACATTTGTTAATTAATATTTTAACACACATTGCAGAAATTAAATATTCTGAATTAAGGACCTTTGTTACAGTTTCCCCTACAAGTACACTGAGGGCCAAACTTTTTCATTTCTTTAAACCTGGCATTTTGACAGAGAATCAAGTTTAAAACTAAATTTTTTTAAACAAAAATCATAGATCACCAGCCCTGATTTTATATTTTTGCCAACACGGCATATATGTTATAGTTTCTGAACTGGAATACTAGTGCAAATCATGCGCCATACCTGTTAATACATTGGTCAATGCTGTGGAGCTTGGATGCAAGAATACTCAACCACACAGCTTGTTGAAAAGGTGTAGTGAATAACAGCCATATATATACATGGGTGCAAGTTGAAAAAGTTCAAAATCCTGAAAATTGTGTTAGTCCCCAGTGGATCCAGGGCAACGCCCTGGAAGGGGGGACCAAGGGGACAAAGCCCCCGGAAGCTCCTGGATTTTAGTGATTTTGAATGCTTAGAAAAGCACTCCTCTAGCATTATTTTCTTACATACTACCTTATTATCATGCCCAAAATGCAAGATATTTTATAAACAGTACCTGATGGACTTGTAAAACGACATATTCAAAGAAGATTCAGGCTTATGTACAACTACTGTATTTATTTAAGTGATCAGCACTTCAATTTTATCCGTTATTGTACAAGATAATGTGGTTATCAACATCATTGATTATGATCAGGGTTCTCCCTGAAACAAATCTTTGCAAAATAACATTATCGCTAGACAGCCAATCAGAATTCGCGTTGTAAAAAAAGCTCGAAGTTTGAGGTCGTGCGCAGTTATTTTAAGAAATATTTTTTTGGAAACCATGCAATGATCAGGCAAGGCAAAAATTTTCATTGGATCACCGATGCGAAGCATGTGCGTTACTGACATTATTCGGAAATGATCGGTCCGCCCCCCGCCCCACCCCTCGAAAAATCTGATGATGATTAATAATGATGCACGTAAAATCTACATGAAATTTTACTCAAATACAAAACGACAAAATATAAATTCATTTATTACAATGTTTTGCCGAACCAGTCCGAGATCAAAATTACAGTGCAGCTCTGGTGATTACGTGACTTCGAGTAACTGGTAGAAAACACGTAAATGACTCCATTCAATGGAGACACTTCGCGGCGATTTTGAGTGAAAATTTTAATCATGGAACTTTGCGTTTCTCCGTGTTTTTTGGAGTCACTTTGAGTGAAAATATTTGTTGATTAAAATGTTGGCAAAATACACCTGTTAAAGTGACCTGTATAATTTAGATCCATTGAATCACAAAGATCTCATCAGACATCGCCGCCGACTTATTTTCATTGTGAATCTCCGTTACTGTATACTATCAAAGTGTCATGTTTTTTTACCTTAATTGTTTCAAGATGTATAAAGTTATTTTTTATCAGAACCTAAAATATTTATCACCTTTATGTTGATTTAAAATATTTATTTCCGTTAAAAATCCGCTGTAATTGATCATCCCTTAGCATGTCCCTAGCGAAAAATATGTGGCCTTTCAGAAAGGATGACAAAACTAATCCAGTCAATTTTAAAATTGTTTGCAAATCCAAGTTGTGTCACACCACTGACTGAGCAATGTTTGTTAATTTGTGAATGCAAATGTTTTTCATCAAATTAACATTTAAATAGTTCCAACTGTTCTTTAATTAAAACAGAATGTTCTGTTTTTCAGAAAATCGCGGCGTACCAGCGTGTCCATTTTTTTGGTCATTGTTTCAGTAACATTTTCCTACTGTTTATTTTAATGGTTAACCTTGCTAATTTTTACTGCAACCTCATAAAGATATCAAAGATACAGCCGCAGGTGTCACGAGATCAAAGAACAATCGCCGACACTACGTTTTACATATTAGATGCGAGTTTTTTTTTATCTTAGCCAAGCATGTGGCATTAAACAGACCGAAATATTTGACAGTTTACAAGTAGTTGTACAAGTAGCTCTACACAATAGTCTGATAGTTTTGGATTATAAAAATTCTAGATTGGAATAGATAATGTTATGAGTAAGTTTTGTTTTGATAATACAATATGAAACACTATACAAATGTATGTTAATAAACAGAAAACTCTAACGACTATCGATTGCCCTACCACTCTATCAATTGTCACTGACCTGAATTTATTAGCGACGATTTTTCGATTGTCGGCGACTATCTAGAAATCACTAATAGAGATGCAACAGTCAAATTTTCTGACTCTGGTACGCTTTAAGAATTGAGGTACATGTACTTACCTTTAAGCTATCCATTCTTTTTTGTCAACCTATGCTGATGTTGTGACTTCCAGTCGATGCTCTGCAGAGCTGACACACCTAGAACTACCATTGACAAGTCATCTGTGAGAAGTGACAGTGTAATCTTGTGTACTTAGCTGACTTCTAAACAACACAAGTTTTGCTTCTGTTGGTTCCAGTACCACCAGTCTTCTTTTTTCATCTTTCTTTAATTGTGGAAGCAACTGTGGCTAGATATTCATAATGTCCACTTACTTCATGGTTGTTGGTTCTACCAGAATCTGTGTAGATAAAGTAAAACCTGTCATGAACAGCCAATCAAGGAATGCATTAAATGTGGTCAGTTAAAGGAAATGGCTGAATAATGCAGGCGTAACATAAAAATCATAGTTTCCCTGAGACACATAAATTTTTGCTGCTTAAGGAAGGTGACTGGTACCAGGCTACTGGTGCTGATTCAACTGTAGTGTAAAACATCCATGAACTAGCTAAGACAGGGATTATGCCACAGACTGAAAAGTGCAATGCCCAAAAACTATTACAATGCATTTTTAATACAGAATATATCCTGTCCAATCCGTATTTACAGTTGTCACACAAGGATATTTTTATACACACTTATAAGCTTGTTGTACAAATTAAAATTTTCTGTGATACATGCAGTGTTTTTTAGCGAGAGCGTGTTTTCTGCGTTTCTGACACACTAAATTTGTCATCGACGTTATAGAAATAGCAAAGAGCGTCTTCTGTGACACAAAATGTGTATACTCGAATAACTACGACAATAACCTATCAAAACAGCGTCCAAATGCCAAACAAAATGTTTACAAAATACGCTTCCAGTATAGGAGATGTCTAACTTTTATCCTATTCCGTCTTCACTATCGTCTCATTTCGGGTCGATCCGCATTTTGCATCGTTGCTTGTGTACTGGTTCTTATGCTACTGTCATCATGGTATCATTGACGCTTAACAAGAGATGGTCAACAATCCTTCACAGAAAAAGAATCAACAACGTCTTTCTGAGTGGTATTAATGATCATTCTGCAGTAATTTGAATCAGCCTGTCACACTGTTGAAAAGGGTTTCAGGGTGCCAAATAATATCAATTATTTCTGCACAATTATTGTTTATACCCATTTTGTTGTTTGCATTCATCAGTTGATTGTGTATCATGTTCAACATATTTGGCGAAAAACACAACGCAGTGGTTCCCCATTTGTGCATGTAAAATAGCACAATGCAGAGAGCCGGTACGTAACTTAGTGTATTACAAACCAAAAACCAGTCTTTGGCACAGCTCTGACCTTCAGGTCACACACTGGGCTGAAAAAAGAATCACGTTTGAGAGCGACGTTGGCGAAATAGTCGCCGTATCCTAGCCATTTCGCCGTGATCGCATAGAAATTACTATTAGATTCAATTGGTAAATAAAAACCTTTAAGCCAAACAAAAGCGGCTAGACAACACAACGATTTAAAGGTCGACATGTGCGTTTTGACATGTGTCATGTTTGTTGTCAATTTAATAGTTGAGTAAACATTGATTATTAAACGGATTATTTGGTTGCTAATTGATTGCAAATTGCATTTCTCGCGTGTTAAGATGTTTATTGAACGCAGACTAGGTATTTGTATAGATTCTTGCAATCTCAAATCAAGAGAGGTTACTGTACAATTTAGAACAAAACAAATACGGTGGTCTAAAATAACGAGTTTTAATTATTTTCGCCACTCACGATTTTTCTTCCCCACTTTGTTCGAAGTTTCGCCAAATGGCTCCAGTGGCGAACGACAGAGTGGGCCCTGCTTCTTGTTATAAACAGACCAGAAAAGACTATTTTTTTTATCGATCAGAACAACCAAATGCTTGTGAACAAATCAAGCACTCGTGTAAAAGCTATATTCTTGGCTTCGCTGTGACATCATACTAACCAGTTAACCAATGGGATTATTAAGTCGCGTTCAACTCCGTCTTTACCGTGGACTCATATGCAAGTTTAAATTTAATTTAAACGAAACACTTTTGACAACATAGAATTATTATAAAAACAATCCGATAGTTTCAAGGCAGTGGAAGAACTTTCATTTCTAATCTTGATTATTATATTAATATTCAAAGTTAAAGATGCATAGAGACCAGCCATGACAGCCGAGGAATCACCTTTCCCGAATGTAAATTATTTTTCAGTACCCGGATGTGCGAAGCCGATAATAGGAATGCTCGTTCAATAACTTGTTAAACGACCTTATCGAGTCATTGACAAATTACTTTGAATTATCTAAATTTCAAATCATTTTGACATTGACAGAACTGGGCATTTTTGAGATATTGAAGTTTTTGATCTTTGCTGGCGATGTGTACACACGTATGTATTGTGCGTAATGGCAGCTAGACACGCATGCTTTAGTTCTGGCTTCCAAAACTCTAAATGCCGCTATTTTAATATTTTGTTTTTCGTCAGCTGCGGCTTTAGAGTTTTGGATCAGCCCTACTATGAATCCTTACCAGAATAACAGATCATGAAAATTTTCATCTAATATACGTTAAGTAGGGAAATATGATCATGTTTGGGTCATAAATTCATCTTTTCAAACCAATTACGGTGTTCTACAACCAAAGTTGACTACAAAAACATCGATTTTTCAAACCTACATCATTGTGTTTACATTTACAACGGACTTTCCAAATGCATGCTCTCGCGAGATCTCGTATGATGCAATCGCACTTATTTTTCATGTAAGTCAGAACGCTTGATATTTTCCTTTTGTTTAGTGTTTAGATGATATAAAGAACGAGTGTAAATATACAATAGCATTTACCACTATGTTTTTTTATTTCAAAAGAAATTTACTTTATTTTCGATGCGGAACAGACCTTGAAAGTGTTCGCGCCAAAACGCACGAGGTCATGTAAATAAATAAACTGTCCCCGTGACCTCAATCGGAACCTTCGGCGATTTCCAGCAGAGATCCCTTTCCAAAGGTTCCTGGGAATGGTCACGTGATAATTGTCAAATCGGCAAGATGGCGGCCAATTGGTGAAAATTCTGACCTGTTCGAAACTTTCGTAAAGCTTTAAGTTAAATAGATAAAATTTGATATTCAAATTTGGCAAATTAAAAGATTATGGTCTGATTAATAAAATTATTTCTTGTTTTCACTTATTGCTCATGAAATACTGAAATCAGCGTGTCAGATTCCTGGCACGATTATTGGTACGATTTCCCTTACGGAGGAAGCTTCAGCGTACCCGTTCTGTCAAGCATATAAACCGGGTACGCTGAAGTTGTTTTAGCTACGCATGCTTGTGTAAATACTCCATAAATTGCCAAATAGAAATCTACATCCTTTGAAATTTCTCCCGCCATTTCGTCCAAACAAGGTCTTTCAAATTTGAAAGACCTTGGTCCAGAATGAAAACTGGTTAAATATCTTTATCAAATTGCAGATAAAGATACCTTGGCAAATGCATTATTTTTTTTTAAAGCGATCTTTTTCCTCCGAGTCGGCGAGTTGGAAAGTGGCGGGCTTTTAGTCGTTTTCCAAGAAAATGTGACTTTTTTTTAGAATTAATGTATATAATATGTAAAAATGTAATAGAGAAACAATTTTTATCATGCTATCAACTCCTGTTAGCCTGTATGTTAGGAGAAATTTTTTTACCTGGCTGCAATTTCAATGATGTTCTCGTGCGTCTTCCCGCTGTTTTTAGATATTGTCTTTCTGACGTCATGAACAGTCGGTGTACCTAAAGACAGTAAAGTATACAAATGTGTAAGTAAGTAGGCAAAAGGAGGCGTAAGGCAGCAAAAGGAGAAGTAAGGTTGCATAAAGATCGATCGCTTGATCGGAAAAATCGTGTGAAATCAGTTTAATTATTATTAGTTTCTTCCATGAGCATGCGGTTCAGATCGAAATATCCGTCACCGAGTGTAACTGCTTTGGCGGGAACGAGGCTCTGCCGAGTTCCCGCGAAACAGTTTCCCGAGGTGACGGATATTTCCATCTGAACCAAATATCTCATGGTAGAAACTTTTTCTTGCATACCATCTTGCACTTAAAAATATATATTTAAATGCAAACTTATCGAAATGATGCTTTTTAATATAGAAACAAACGTTTTTCAGATGCTGTGTTCGGGAAAGTGACGTCATGCAGATTGTTTATAACGTTACGTCATAAGTGAATCACGAAAGTCATATTACATGGGGGGGATGTAATATGTAGAGGTTATTATACGGGGCAGGTGTGCCTTTAGGCGATATTGGCACACTTGGTGAACTATTGGCCCGAGGGCTTTAGCCCGAGGGCGAATTTGAACCAAGTGTGCCAATATCGCCTTAAGGCACACCTGCCCCGTATAATTACCTTTTTATTGCATATGTTGAACATCGGTTTTGCTGAAAATGGGAAAAGATAAGACAAAAAAGATACAAAACGCACATTCCTGCAATACTTAATATACTATTTCATAAAGATAAATGCCATTGAATGAATAAATTATTCATACTATCCACAAAAGCAAACGTGTCAGTTTCCACATTTCGGTGCTCAATAAGCCTAAATTCTAAATTCAATAAACGTTGAGAGACTTCTGTGTCCTTTCGGCGGCCATTTTCCGTTACGTCTACGTTGTCAATTACGTCAACGTTTTCACGTGCTGACAGTCTAACGTTGCTGCACACTTGACAGGAAATAGCCTCAATACGAATTTTCTGGTACACTAGCAAGTGTGCCGATATCAGTTATCGGCACACTACGTCACGTGATCGTTTTATCGGCCCGTATCACCGACAATCAAAGGCAAATTTGATACTATATATAGTAACATATGCAATAAGGGATTTTCCAGCACTGGTGAAAACTGCGGATACCCCGATCCGGTATGCAAGAAAGTATTATATTAAGCAGGGTTCGTATGTAATAGTATAGATATATTACAGGAATAACTGTTTTGTAATTTTGATATTTGCGACTGTATATACGTTTTTTAATGGTCGCAAAAATTTTAAACGGCGACATAGCCGGAGCTGTTAAAACAGTCTGCGATCATTAAAACCGTTAATACGGTCGCAAATATCAAAATCACTAAATAGTTATCCCTTTTCTAATGCATAATGTGTCTAAATGCTATAATTAAAACGCCGTTCGAATTTTGCAACTATATATTATAGGAATAACTGTTTTGTAATTTTGATTTTTGCGACTGTATATATGGTTTTTAATGGTCGCAAATATTTTTAACGGCGACGCAAATATCAAACTTACAAAACAGTTATTCCTATATTCTAACATGACTCACCATTTTGTCTCTATATACAAAGAGTAGAAAATTTATGTTATATTAAACCATAAACAACGCGGGAACCGATATGCTGTAAACATGACGTCATATTGCGCCGCATGACGTTAAATGAGCGTTCGCGTAGAAAATAAAGCTTTGCATTTATTCACCTTTTGTAATATATGGTCATGTTAGAATCGAAATAACATCATTTTCAGAGTTGTTATCGTCTAATAAACAATAATTTGTCGTACTGATACGCTGTTATAAACCACTCAGGCCTTCGGCCTTCGTGGCTTATTCTGCGTATCACTACTCCAAATCATTGTTTATTAAACGACTAACACCGCTGGAACGGATGTTATTTCATAAATAACATCCGTCCCAGCGGCGTTAATAAACAATGATTTGGAGTACTGATATGCAGTTATTAGCCAAGAAGGCCAAAGGCCTGAGTGGTTTAAAACTGCGTATCAGTACGACAAACTATTGTTTATTAGACGATAACAACGCTGAAAAGGATGTTATTTCGATTCTAACATGACCAGATTATTACAAAAGGTGAATAAATGCAAAGCTTTATTTTCTACGCGAAAGCTATTTTAACCTCATGCGGCTCAATATGACGTCATGTTTACAGCATATCGCTTACCGCGTTGTTTATGGTTTAATATAACATAATTTTTCTACTCTTTGTATATAGAGACAAAATCGTGAGTCATGTTAGAATAATGTTTTGCTGGATGCGTTGCCATTCTGCTACGAGATGTTGTTGTAGTGCCGCTAGATTCTGGATGCTGTTCCGTCGTACTGCCCGACCCAAAGCATCCCATACATTTTCAATCGGGTTTAGGTCAGGCGAACGAATGGGCCAGGGAAGAACATTAACCCTCTTCTTTGTAAGGTATTCGCTGGTAATCTAGACGGTATGACTAGTAGCGCCATCATGCATCAGTTGATTGCCGCGGTTGGCTCGTATGTGAGGCACGACAACTGAAGCGAGAATCTCGTCGTGGTATCTTCGGATTGCGATCGAGGTTTCCGGCGACACCAACTGCAGACGTGTTTGAGTCGTATGCTATTCCAGCTAATATCATTATAGAACCACCGCCAAATCTATCGCGCTCAGTGACACAAGCGCCGACAGAGCTCTCTCCAACCCTCCTATATACACGTGTACGGCCGTCGATTCCGTCAA
>JAFMSR010000004.1:20109400-20132403 GCA_022818135.1 Saxidomus purpurata | reverse complement strand
ATCCGTTCAGTCATAACTTTATCTATATGTTTGAATAATATCAATTAATTTTATTATTATCATACGAGTATTTTTCAGTAGAAAAACTCAGAAACTGTTGCAATGGTTCAGTTGCCATTTACATATTAATAGTTTTGAGGTGGTATATACTAACTACAGACAATACATAACATACTTTTTATAGATTTTTGCAAATAATGACAGTTTAAGGGACCCAAGTCTGTTTAGGAAGGCGCTTGACCGCTGCCTTGCGCACCATAACTTATGTACTTCAACAACACCGCAAAACAGATTTTTATAATTTTATACAGTACGCAGGACTAAATATATTTAATTTTATAATGCTTAGTAACATAATATTGGTATAGTTGTATGACATATATTAAACAATCCTCTTGAGTTGTGAACCCCTGTTACAGTCAGATCAAGTGGGTTTATATCTTGGCGGCTTTGTGTTTCTGTCTGGTCATATTCGCTGGCTATTTTAAGCACACAGACACACGTCATTTCTGTTGTATATACATGTGATAGGTAAATGCCTTAACATAGTGATAGACATTGTTTCACACACAGTGAGCAAAGTTTTCAGACCAACATATTTAGTTTCATATCCCTTATTCTAAACATTTAATTTTCGATCTTGAAAAACGAAGTCAGACTGAATGTTGTTGTTGAAATAACTATCAATTTCGCCGGTAGAAGTCTTTGTTTGTTGTTGTTGTTTTTTGGGGTGGGAGGGGTAATGAAATCACATGTAAAGTAATCATAAGACTATTATAAAATGATAGACGTAAGAGGAAATTATTATTCACAATCGAAATACACTTCCGTCATTTCAATATGTTCATGTAGATCTATATTTTCTTACAAATTTGTAACTTTTAAGATCATGTCAACACCTTTCATATCAACATGTCAATAAACATACCGAAGTATTGACATGTTATGATGTAATGACAACATGTACATATGAACTTCCGGACGTTATTCGTTTGTTTATCGGGTCGCACCGATTATACCTCAAACGAGGTTGGTGGACCTAATAAGCACAATTAAACAAACAAACAATTCGTTTGTTTACTTTCGGTGTATATCCTAACGCCAAAAGAGTTTGAATCACTTGTTGATTTTAAAGAAGAGCATAGGCGTCGTAACGCTTTTTTGTCAAACAACAATGCCAAAAGACGATGGGCGAAATTCATCCATTTAGTATTTTGACTGACACACATTAATAAAATGCCTAAACTTTGTTTTCCAAGTTTGGCTTGTAAGCGACAGGCACACTTGATTTTTTTAACATAGTCTACATCGACATATACATAGTCTATACATACTATGTTAAAAAAATCAAACGTGCCGAGCCCCTTTGCTTGATAAATGAATAATTACAACTTGCAATTATTTCACACAAATTCTCTTTTCTGATTGATTATTTCTGCCCCAGCGCCCGCTTTTCATAACACGATGAAGCAGGTACGTATTCATAGCTTCTCATTAATATTCATGACGTGCTACTTTTTCATTCATAAAATCGTGTACGAAGACTTTACTCTGGATTCAGGGCATGTCACCAAACAAAAACACTTTAAGAAGTAAAAAGGAATAGTGCTTCTCACCTATTAGATGCATATTCCCGCGCATTTACCGGTGATAGATAACCTTATCCTTCACCTCTTATCTCCCATCGCTGCCGGACTATTGTTACGTTTATTAATTATAAGCAGCCAGGGCATCACATAAAAATCGAAAAATGACTGTAAATCTTTTATTTCGGAAATAAATATAGGGTTATGGGTATTCATTTTTTTAGTTAGATCATTTTCTATCCATCTATAGCAGTTTTGAAGTAAAAGTTGATTTTATTTTTTCATTCCCATCTTGTATTTACACTTATTTCTTCTTACTTGTGTGAAAATGCGATTCAAACGGTGAGAAAATAAATTAACCATGTCCATTGAGTTGTGGATATGGAAATCCCACCCTCGGGTTGAGATATGTCCAAAAAAACTTCGTTGCAGCAGCTGGCTGCTGGCCGCCATTTGCATTATGCTAATGAGTAGTGGCGTTACGGCAACCAAATTAATGCGCGACGAAATCGGTGTTTATGCAAATTAGGTGTAAATAATGAAATGCAGAAAAAATACATTCAATTCTTAAATGTTTCACTCCTGCAAAATAGTAGTATGGGGAGAATGGACTCCACATGTCTCCCTTTGTCGCGTAATTGCGAGTGTACTTCAAAATCCCCTTGGTCATAATCCCCTTGGTCCAAAAATGGCATAGTAGTCAAAATCCACTCAATGAATTTTACAAGTGGAGAAGCATATATTGAATAAAAAAGATACTGAATGTTTCATTTGTCTCTACTTTAACTTTGCTATTGCGAATAAAATGAAAAAAAATAAAATTATTGAAATTAAAATGTAAAATCAATTAAGGGGATTATGACTACTATGCCATTTTTGAACCAATGGGATTATGACCAAGGGGGTTTTGAGTGTCTCCCGTAATTGCTTGTTAAAGAACTTTATTTACGAAACTTTTCCTGACAGCTACTAAACATCGACAAAACCTTGACGCAGACGGTTCATAGGTTTCAAAAACAAAACAATATTAACAAACTACAATTAAAATAACAAAACTGGAAGAAGCTGTTGAGTGTCTCATATATACATTTTAACGTATCTGTTATTTTTGATGACAAGAATAAATAATAAGTAAAACCGGTAAATTATAACAACGTTTCAACCGAAAGATGACTCTTCATGATTGGAGGATAATAAAGTATATACAGATGTAGTTAAATAGGACTATATTCTTTGCTTTTCTCTTCACTTTGTGTATTATTGTGTGAGCATACAGAAGACGGGCAATTTAAATAGTAGTAAAACTCCTTTCTGCCTCCTGAAAAAATGCATGTGCATTTTACATGAACCTGTGTGCCAATACTAGTATTTGGATTGTTCAATTTTAGTAGATAAAATGTATTTTGTGCATAGGTTCGAAATATTCTTAGAGTTACAATAACAATTTTATGTGCTTGTTAGCCCAATTATAAGTAGATTTTTACTATAGCTAGATCTTCTTTCTGTCAATTTGGGCAGGTCTATTTCTTTAAAATGGGTTGTTTTGCATAATTGTGGTATTGTACTTGTTGTCTGTTTCAGAGCGTAGCTGTTTGAAATTGTATCGACTTCAATAGACTCTAGTAGGCACGACTTTCGTAAGTCCGTCCACAGTACACTACCGAGCAACTCTCACATTGAGACCGAATGTGCGCGTAAAAGTATTCCAATGTACACCAAAATAGAAATAAGATAAGGCTGTTGATTCTTTCACATTTTGTTATTTTTTACAAGTACATGTTATGTAAAACGATATTGTCAAAAATAAATGTATAAAACGTAACATAAACAAAACAATGAAAAATTGTGCAGCATGATGATGAAATTCACGGGAAAGACAGAACATTATTTGACCAAGTGATTGTACGGAATGACCAGATCATTTTAAAAGTTTTGCAAAATAATAAATTGTGATATAAACTGTACAACTCTCATTAATTAAGTGTTTTAAAATAGAAATACACGCGGTACATGTGTACGGACATTGTCTAAGTTATATACAGATATGTACAGTACATGTATATACAAATATTTTTCAACCTTCATACTGAATGGAAATATTTGGTTACTTAAAACTTAGATACCTATTACAGTCCTAATTCATATCACGGATATAAACACAATGTGTATATAGGTCCGTGTTCATATCTAAATTTCAGTTTTAGATTACAATATTACAACAAGTGCAAAAAAACAAGTAGCTAACACCGATGTAACGCCTGTTAGAATAGAAGATGCTCCTGAATCCGTGATCCTCAATTCTCGCGCAAAAGATTTCTCTGCGCATGCCTGTAAGTACAAATTTTGAATCGCAGAATCGTTCTTGCACTTTGTAGGAAGTAAATTGCATTGGTACTCGGTTTTCAGACCAACTGCAACACGTTCACATGTCTGGTCCCAGGCGTTACTGTCACATTGTAAGTTGGAAATTCTTACTCTGAAAAATAAATTCAATTTAACTTTTATACATGTATCCTTTCAGAACTATTGTAACAATTGTAAGTCATCCATATTCTATTTTCCACCCCGTACTACTCTACTGGTTTGTTTTAATTGAATATTTTAATTTTAAATGGGCTGGTTACACTAAACTGGTTAATTTAGCTTAATAGCTATCCTGTATAAAAATGGCCGAATTTTCTCACATTTGTTATAAATTTGATTTCGAGTTTTTTTTACTCAAACCACTGCATACTTAAATTGAATAGCTGCACACGAACTTCTCACTTAAATTGACTAGTTTTACTTAAACAACCTACATTGTACTTAAATTGACTCGTTTTTCTCGAATCCTGCATTCAAACTCAAAGCTAGCATATACTTACTTGCAGTATTCACGGAAAAATGCATCTGCATTCATGTTTTCCTTGATTTGGTTCATTGTTAGTTCCGTCATTTGACCTATCAGGTTGTTGGCACAGGATTCAACCTTTGGGGTTGGGGACTGGAAACAAACCAGGCCGCTGACGTACACTAGAAAACATAGAATAAACCACATTGACGCATAGTGAAAGATTAGGACAGTATGTTTTAAAAGTAGACTGTCTGCTGTTCAGCCAATGATATCAGCAAAGTCGTAAAGTTATCGTTAATTGTAAACTTAAATAAACTCAAAATCTGAACAGATAGTGCAGTGTATACCTTTGAAAAATACTTTTACCAATTTGGTGAATATACAAAATGCTCGTTCGCTCTCACATACAACTTTTGTTAACAATGAATTAACTTCTATCCTTGACCATTTGTGGTAGAAAATTGCCGTGACTTGTCTCCATTTAAAGCGATATAACTCTGATTAATGTTAATATCTATGACTTTGTTTCTCCGGCCAGGTGTTTTGTTATAAATGGGGCGTAGATGACAAGATAAACATGCAAGTTTAATTGTATGAGTTACATGAAAATGTGCGAAATGTATGAAGAGTGACATTTCATGTGATATGTAAATTTATCACAAATTCTTGCATTTTTTGCCACGTTTATTGTCTGACAAGTTGGACCTCTTAAATTGAACGAAAACGCATCCTGGCAAAGACTGTACTAACAACTTTAGTAAGTAATTTTAGTAAGAACCATATAGGTTCCGCAGTATGATTGTGAACGAATGTTCTCAGTTAAAGGTCCTAGTCATACGTTACATAGAGAGTCATTGGATTTAGCGATTAGACCTACTGTAAGCAGCTGTACTGCGTTTTCGTCTGCCTTAACAGACCGGAAGTCGTTTCCGTCTGCCGTAACAGACCGGAAGTGAGACGCCATCCAATCTTTACCAGCGTTTAATTAAAAAAAAGATCTTACCATCTACGTCTTTACATAAAACGTCCATTCCAGCTTGCATCGAGGACTGTTCATTGCCACCAAGTCCTTGCAATCTTTTGGCACCATCACAACTGTCCAACACCCGATTCTGGCAAGCATAGAGAGTGTTCCTTTTGCTATAAATAGAAATAGGTATTGAATCGTCTAGATATACATGAAAGACAGCATGGGTATTTTTAAGTAGATTATAAACAAATATTACCGCACAAGTCCTCAATATTACGTTTCGAGGCACTTTACGCGTATCATATACTTGTTTCTATGACATTTGTATTCCGTTAACAACGAAACATTACAGAAAAGATGAGAACGGTCTTTAAATGTTTCTATTTCTTGTTGCAACATAATTATGTCACACTCGTACCTGCAGAACATCCGGGCAACCTCCCTGTTGTCACCTATGACAGCTCCTTCCATCCGGGAACCACGAGGCGAGAAAAGTTCTGCGTTGAGCCCGGCTTCTTCATAACACTGCATCATATCGTAGTTAAGTCTCTGCATACAGGGCGTAACCTTTGGCATTAGACCTAAAATAAACAGTAAACGCTCTTTAGCATTTCGGATAAATTGTCCGTATGAAATGCAGTTCACGGACACAATGTATAGGTTAATATATTTATTTTATAAGATATACTTTTACCTACCTTTACCACACATTTGTTGCACGCCATTGAGCAAACCGACGGTTTCTTGTTCGAGTCTTATGAAAGCCGCAGGCGTGCTGCACTGCTGGGTGCCGTTGAACCGTCTGATACTGTTAAATACACATGCTACAATCTGACCCTGGGACCTGAAGTACAAAGTACGCTCATATTATAAATTATACATATATCTAAATTTGTTAAATACTTCTAAACATTCTATTTGCATCGAACGCACGTAAAAGCCCTTCTTTTCTATCCAATCCAATCAAATGCTCCCATTTCATTCGAAACAAGCAAGATTTATTTTACATATTGACTCTGCAATATGAAAATTATTATTTCATTTATGTTCTATGACATCACAGAGCTAAGCTCCGTTCTAAATCACTATGCATATTTTTCCTTGCAAATAGCGTGCACATGTAGGAGAATTTGTAGGATATAGGTATAAGTTACAGGAATAAGCAAATGTATTGCAATGGAGAGTTACGGAACCGCAGCAAATCTCTCTCTTTATCATTTAACTCCAGCAAGGTAAAGTTGTTTTCAAAAAGTTACTTGTGCCAGGTGCATTAAATGCATGTACATTAATTATGACCTTTATTATCAAAGGTCAAATAAGATAGCTTTTAAAATGTGTAAAGACTGATCATGACTTACTGGCAAAGACTCTGCTTTATCTGGTCTGAATTTTGTGGGAGTTGTCCCTGTGTGCCATTAGAGAGTAAGGCGATAACAGTGTTCATCTGGAAGCCGCCATTTTGTTGGAAACACTGGGATACTGCCGTCCGTCCTGCCTAGAAACAAATATATATATGATTGTTATCAGTATATTCATGCATTTAGCCATGGTCTGCTATCATACCTCTGTGGAAACAAAATCGTCCCGGATCTATACTTGTAAAAGATGTATAGAAATTGTACAATGCAAGGGCTATATTTTACTATACGATGTATTAACATGTGTATCTTTGGTGTATCCTCACTGTTAATTATCTTATAGACCACTTCAGTCGTGACAATATTAGAGTTCTATGTGGCACTAGTGTGTAACTACGGTACATTTGTATATAACTTGGCACTACTTGTGTTCTATATACATGTGCAAACTAATCTAATTCCTTCTTTATTTCATGTAAGTTACGACGGTTTTGCAGTAACCCTCGACATGTATCATATCGATTCACATCAATGATCTACATGTACATGCCTTTTTCGACTAATGGCTGCTTCTAATAATGTCATCAAACAAATAGCATCCTTTCTACAAAGCAGGCATGTCTTACCTGTGCACAAGAAATCTGGCTTCGGTCATCTGCTGACAGTTCCGGTGCATTCGTATTCATCTGGTTTCCGTCTGTGTTAGCATTAGCGTTTGCGCTACCAGGAACCATTTGTCCCGGTTGTTGAGGAAAGTTCTGATTGGTTGGTTGGCCTGGCTGAAAAGCTTGTGCAGTCTGAGGAGGCTGCTGAAAGCCACTGTTTGGTTGATTCATGTTTGGTTGGTTGAACTGTGGACTTAGTGGAGCATTTGGTTGAGGCGGCTGGTTAAACTGTGGATTTGACGGAATGTTCGGCTGGGGTTGAAAGCTTTGCGCAGTAACACTGGAATTAATGGTATGAAATGCTTCAATCAAATCACTACCTGTAAATATCTAAAATATGTATTGTTATTATACTCGATTGAAACAACCTCGTATAGTAAAATATCTGATTAAACGTAAATTAATCTAACATAAGTAATGCGAGTATCATTTGTTAATCAAAGTTCAAACTTTAATCTATATCATTATTAACGCATAATTACCTACATCATAATGACTACCGCCTGACAACACAACACTCAATAAAGGGTATAAAACTGGATACAATAGAAAAAAACTGATACAGTTTGCGTACGTGTAAAGTATAAAATATTCTGTTACGATTAAAAACATTGAAGATGGAATGAAAAATAGGCAAAAGTAAAGTATATTGTAATAAGCTAAATAAGCCATACAGGAAGAGCTCCCCGCGACAGAAATGTATCATATTAATCTTTAAACCTACTCACAACATCGCAGCTTCTACTCTAAGAGACATGATCCACCACACCCCGTGGAAGACTCTTTTAATCTTTTAAGGAGACATCTGACAAAAAATAAGAAATAAGGCACATTAACTTAAGGTCATAATACCCTTCACAGTTACCATAATAAATTAAAAGAAAACATTAGTCACTGATTTATACTACTTTCAATATGAACATTGCCAAAGTTGTAACAAAAATATATGCATCTGTACATTGTATCACAGTTTCATTCCCATTTGATATAGAAAAAATCAGTTAAAATCTTTTATGACTAGGATAGTCAAAAATAGAGATTCAAACCTTTCTATTAAGTACATTTTAATTTATATCTTTTAATAAGAGAATAAAAGAAAACAATTCAACTATTACACAGCATTTCTTAAGATTTCAGCTTAGAATTACAGAACTAGCCAACTAAATTTCTTGAGTGATATTTCCCTATATTTGCAGCAGGAATATGAAACTTACATTTTATACTATAGTCCCGCGACCTTTCTGAATACTGATATTGTAAAATAAATATACTTATAGGTTAATTATAGAATCAAACCCGAAAAAAATCATAGAAAAATACAGGTGGTGACACGGACAAAGCCGTCGTCATTCTTTCATATTCCTAACATTTCACAGTTTTAACGCCAAGTAAACCTAATTTTAGCTATTACAAAGAGTACTTCTTCTGAAAAAATGAGAAAATTCAAAATCTGAATAAGAAACAGAAGAAAAACCGGATAAGGACAATGTCGTCGTCATTCATTCACATTACATGTATCAATATTTAACAGTTTAAAGGCCAAGCTAACCTAATATTAAGCTTTCACAAAGATCATTAATTTTCTGAAAAAAAAAGTCGAATATCTAAAATTATTCAAACCCGAATAAGTAACAGAGGAAATACCGGCGGTGCCACGATCAAGGTCGTCCTTATTCTATCACATTACTAATACGTAACAGTTTTAAGGCCAAGTCAACCTAATTTAAGCTATGACAAAAAGCATTTCTGAAAAAAAATTAAAAAGTCAAATAATATATTAGTAACTGGTTACTTTTTCCTTGTCCAAACCCGAATAAGTTACAGAATAAATTCCGGCGGTGACACGGACAATGTCGTCGTCATTCTTTCACATTTCCAATATGTAACATTTTTAAGGCCAAGCAAATCCAAAAATAAGCTATGACAAAAACCATTTCTGAAAAATAAATGAAAAAGGTCGAATAAGTAACAGAAGAGATACCGGTGGTGACACGGACAATGTCGCCGGTACCTCTTCTGTTACATATTCGGGTTTGAATAAAAATAAGTAGCAGTTACTTATTCCTTATTCCACTTGTCTCAATTTTTCAGAAATGCTCTTTGTAATAGCTCAACTTAGGTTTGCTTGGGCTTAAAACTGTTAAATATTGGTAATGTGAAAGAATGACGACGACATTGTCTGTGTCACCGCTGGTATCTCTTTATATTACTAGAAGCTTAAATTAGATTGATTGGCCTTAAAACTATTACAAATAAGTAATGAGAAAGAATGACGACGGTATTCTTGGTGTCACCGCCGGTATTCCTCTGTTACATTTTCGGGTTTGAATTAATAATAGTAACCAATTACTTATTCCTTATTCGATTTTTTTTTTTTTTGATTTTTTTTCAGAAATGCTCTTTAAATAGCTAAATAGGTTTACTTGGCCTTCCAACTGTTTAATAGTGTTGATGTGAAATAATAACGACGACATTGTCCGTGTCACCGCCGTAATCTCTTCTGATACTTATTCGGGTTTGAATAAGGAATAAGTAACCAGTTACTTATTCCCTATTCGACTTTTCTCATTTTAATTGAAGCAGTTTTAAAGTATCATATAAAATACAACAATGAAAGAATCAGATAATCACAGCTTTTACTGACAATTTCCTTCCTTTTCCTTTCACTATATTAAAAATTACGCATACTTGTCACAATTCAAACACATTTCGATTTTCTAAACTTATTTATCATTTTAATATGAACAATATGGCGCAAACTCTACTGCTATAATCTATAAATCTATACTAACTTTGGACTGTCAAATTGAATTTTAAAACTGTAACACTTAATTTCCTTTAACAGCAGACAACTAAAAGATGATGATAGCACAGCTTTCCCCCATGCTGGCTGACTAAACATGGCAACAGGGACAACAACTAACGACCGAGAGTTCCTTTTTCGTCTCCAGACCCTCATTATTGACGGAGGTACTCTGGTAATAAGGAATACCTTCGACAAGAAACTGCCAATTTTGCCCCTATATGTTTATCTTGCAAATGAAAAAACGACAATCAATCGCCTCCGAGCACAGAAAACAATAACAAGGACACAATATGACCAGCTGTATCCTCAAAGTGGACAGCCGCCAAGCAGTGCAGACTTTGATATAACACTCCTAATTTGTCTACTGAGGAACCTTCGGTCTCTTGGATTGAATCCAATCTATTCATGGCATACAACACCGCAGCCTGCAGATACATCGGTTGAGGCTGACTTGTGTCGGCTGAAGGGATTTCGGAATGAGGTAAGTGTTTTAACATCCTATAGAAATTATGTCTAACAATTATTTTCTGAATTATCATTGTTCATGATTTATCAATCTGAAAGATGATTTCGATACAAATAAGTACTTAGGTAAAACTCGTACATGTACCGGATTTTTAAAATCACTTTATTTCGTTATTTTTTAAAACATTGTATATTTCACCAAGTAGTAGCCGTAGTAGTGACAGCGGCACCATTAACAGTAGGAATGACAGTAGGAGGAGGGGGAGGGGGAGTTGCAGCATCACCATTCACTACATCAGTCAATAATTACAAAAACGGCTCCATGATCAAACCATTCAATTCCTTTAGTCATATGTCCTGTTTCGGACTTCAAGACATATGCTTGCTTTCTTTTATTCAATCCCTATCATTAAAATAAATGTATAAAATGTAAACAAAATGTATTATAGATTTTAAACTACGGTAAGCTTTATGCGGTAGTCATAATCCCCTCATTGGATTTTACAAGTGAAAAGCATATATTGAAATTACTGAATGTTTCATTTGTCTCAAGTTCACTATAGCGAATAATTGAACAAAAATAAAATTATTGAAATGAAAATATACTACTATGGCATTTTTGGACCAAGGGGATTATGACCAAGGGGAGTTTGAGTGTCTCCCATTTTTAGCACCTTTTGCTACAGTTGTCAAATGTCACCGTTGTTTTATGTAGTTATTTTCAACTATAATTTGTGCTTTCTGTCCAGATTACAAAAAAACAAATCTGTTTGCCCGTAAAGGTCACAGACACTGCATGGGTTAGCTCTATATTAATCTTTTATGAGCATATTTTATATCCAAAACATATTTTGTAAATTCTGATTTTCAGTGTTCTACGAGTATGCCGAGTAATCTTCCATAGCGTTACGCTCGCGTTGTTGACCTTTATATTGAAAGTGTAATTACCTTTTATATAGCACAGGGACCGATGCTTCTGTGTGTCCCCAAGTTTATGTCAGGCAATGTTTTGGTTTGAAATAGCTAATTTAGTAACTGTTACATTGTATGGAGGTGTGGAAGAAAAGAATACAGCTTTTCTGACATTTTTTTGTAGCAATTAAGGTTCAAAATGTACCCCTTAGTCAGATTAAGGGGATTTTGATTGTTTAATTTTGTTGTGCACATACGAATACTGAGTGAAGAGATATCAGTGCAAATTTGCATTTATTTCTGGGTGAATTTTCAGTCTAGAGTACAGGTATGGTTACATAGTTTCAATATACGAGACAGCGGTGGAGAAAATGTTGAAAAGGAATGGGCTAAAGCATGTTGTTAACAGAGGCGTGAAATGTGCTATATTAAGTATATTCAAGCACTGTTTCTGTGCGGATTTGAGTAAGTACTGTGATTTTATTGGTGAAATTGTGTAATTTAGACATGTAACTTAATCTCAAAATAGTGTGATCCGGAACTACACAGCCAACTCAAACGATACGACGCCGCAGATCAACCGACTGTTATCATATTCCGTATTTATTTTATGCTTTTCAGTAAAATACTGAAATTTATTTAATGTTTTTCGGTGGTTTATCGAAATATAACGTGGATTATATCCTGATAAACTCACTGTTCACTCAGTGAAATTATCAAAATCTATGAAAAATAAGCAGAGAAATTGTTGGTATCGATGTAATATCGCAATAATTTCACTCGTGAGCACCAAACGTAGTTATTTTCACTCGTGGCTGCGCCACTCGTGAAAATATCACTTTTGCTGCCCACTCGGTGAAATTATAACGTGATAATACACCGAAGCCAACAATTATCTTCTATATATCGGTTAAATAAAATTGGTATTTCACTGTTTCAAAGCAGTGAAAATATCATTTTTATTTCTTTTTATTTCTTTTTATTTGCCGAACTACTTTTTAACTACAAGAAATGAAACACAGCAATTATCACAAATATTAAATAAAAGTCTCATAATTTCACACCCAGAATCTCAAGCTCGTCCTCCGTACAAAAGTATCATATACATGATTGACACTGACAGTGAATAATCACGCTAAAATACATAGCTATATCTAATTTATCACCTTATGAGATGAGATACGTATTTCCACTCATTTACCGGTGAAAGAACATTACATAAATGGAAAAATGGCTGTAAAATTTTTGTTTTGAAATAAACATAGTGTTGTTGGTATTCATCTTCTTAGTTAGATCATTTTCTATCCATCTATAGTAATTTTGAGTCAAACTTTGAGAAAAAGTTAATTTTCTTTTTTGTTCATTATTTTCCAATTTTCACAGTAGTATTTCCTTAAAACTTGTTTGATCATGGTCTGAAACCTATAAGTCAGCTATAAAAAGAGGAAAACAACCTCTACCAATGCTCATTATTCACAAATGCAGTTAATTGGGACAAATTTTGCTCGTAGGTCAGCCGTGGACCGAATATTTTTTAAATGAATGAACAGCTGATTGAGTATTACTCCGCGATTCATGGTGTGCCGAAGTGCAGACTTATTTATTTAAAAAATGTTTCAATTTAGGCATATATCTGATGAATTGATGTTTCAGTTTCATTGTATGATAAATATATATGACTTCTTAAATAATTTTATCTGAAATGATATTTGTGTTGCTTTCTCAGTAATGATGGAAGTAATGCGTTTTTTATTATGGGGTTCACCACGGAGAATAAGAAATACTATAATTCCAAAATTTCCTGAATATTTTGTCAAGAAAACTTAAAATAAAAAGAAAATTTGTTCGTTTCAGCGAAATATCAATTTTATTTCACTCGTGAACACCAAAAAATTAACATTTTCACTCGTGACTACGCCACTCAATACAAATTAATCGATTGTTGGTGTTCACTTATGAAATAAAATCGATATTTCACTGAACCAAACAAATATCCTCTATTACGCGGCATTATATCCCGGCATGCATAGGGAAGGGCAAACTAGATTTTGAATTACTTCCCTTTAATAACAAAAATGCCGTTAAACCCAATTTTTGAGAAACTCTGCTCATTTTGTTTAGCTATCTTGTTGTTTTTCATTAAATTACGTACGAATTTTGTTAAATATGCATCATTTCTTGTCGCTTTTGCCATTTCGGTCTCAGAAATACGAATACTACTCTACTTGTTTTGGCCACAAAGGAATGAATCGCGACAGTTATCGTCTATTAATTTTGTATTCAAATTTCATGCCATAACAATTTCTATTTTAAATGAAAAAGTTGAACTTTGGGAGAATATGCTCTTTACATTTCATGGAACTTGTGTTAGAAATTCGAATACTACGCTGTCATGTGGCACTAAAAGTGCCACAGCCAGGAGCGCTGTCATTAACTCGCGATCACATTTTAACTAATAAAGTTATTTTAAAATCACAAACGGGATGATAAAAGATAACATTTTCCCGTTTAAATGAATATTTTTTTATTTTTCTGAGACTTTATTTGTTTGGTCTTTTTTAACTTAAATATTACTATATAATATATAGTAAAACGCAAAAAATGTGACAATTTTAAGTGAAAATTTTGCAGTTTATCTTCAATTTGTTCAAAAACTATAACACTTATTTTAGAATCACAAACGGGATTGAATAAAACAATCATTCTACATTTAAGTGATATATTTTATATAAAAATAAAGAAAGAAGAGAATGGTCTTTTTTTAAGGTTTTGTTTAACAGGTATATAATCTTATTTTTACGATTGGAGCTCGTTTGCTTCCGTATGCTGGCCGAACACTTCCGAATGATTGATCTAACTGCTTCAGGCCATCGACAAGTCATATGGCCGGACATTACGTAACAATTATCATGATCTTTAAAACGTTGTATATTGGGTTTTGTTTTACATTAAAATACAAACTGGGTTAGAATCTTCAGCTTTTTGTTCATAGCGAAGATCCATGAAATTTTCAGAATCATTATCAATAATACTAGAAAATCTATTTAGCTTTTGATGTTAATTTGCAACACATAAAAGATTTCAAAGCATTTTATTTTGTTTCACATTTTTCTTTGTCTCGAGTGAAAGGCAAGCATTCGCTCCACTGAAATTAGTGTCATTTTATAGGTGTCAACATAGAGTTTCTCCCAGATTCAAAATACACAGATAAAAAATGGTTGTCTTATCCCTCGAATCTTTTGTCTTTCATTTCACCCCGAAGAAATAAACTTGTTATTAAATTAACAAAAAGAGAAGAAAAAAACACGCAAGGTTTGATCGGTGTGCAGAGTATTAAATGACACCATCTGTAAAATTTAACAGGTATTATTCTACTGCAGAAATGCTAAAGTTTTTTTCCACATTAAATCCTTATTTCTTCTAAAATGTTAATTATAATTTCAAGCAATGTGGACAGTGTTACAATCCAGCTGTAATTTTGAAGCAAAAACATATTTGACCATATGGTTTGAAACTGAAAAAACCACATTCTTTTTACGACATTCCACGTCAAGCGTTTACTAGAGATGTAAAATCTATTGATCTTCTGAAAGGGAAACGGTACTATTTCTCAACTTAAAAAACCTACAGAAATCAAACGTCAGTTTTTATCAGATCAGGAATAACTAATTCGGAAATAAAAGAGTCGACGTACTATTTAACGCGGACGACTATTTACGTTTTAAAAGCACACCATGCTTTTGCAACATATTTGCCGTGTGCGTCTGTACTCGAAAATTGAAGGTCTACAATTTTCAACAATCCTCACGAGCAAACATTACGCACGTGTAAAGGGATCAGCCGAATAAGAAAAAAAATCAAGTGCACACTAGATTCATTCCTATTATCATGTCAAAATTCACGAATGTTGTAGCTTTTGGATTAATCTGTGACTATTGTCAACAATAACTTCCAATGAATTCTATTTTCAACATCCGTTATTTTACATTAGATTCATTAATGACTGAACATGTGACTGTAATGAAGAAGTTATTATCATTATTATTAATCATTATTATCATTATTTCTATTTTTATTTTTGTTATTATTATTAATTGCGAGTAATGTGAATGATAATGTTGACTGTTCTTTGAAATGATAAAATTTAAGCAGAAGATTATCCCCTTTACGCACAAAAGTAACACGTGAAGTTCAATATCTCCCTTAGGCAATATTCAAGTACAATCGATAATATTACCTGGGAGAACATTTTAACCCTGTACACTCATTACACACTCATTGTACAAGGTTTAGGGTAACTTCTTGTCCCAATCCTGATTATCCATCCAGGTTAAATTTTAATGACAGTGGTTGTTTTTTGTATTCCCAATGTGAAGGGATTTGATAAAAAGTCTTTTGCTTATCAGGGGTGTGTCCTTTGGAATAACTTGCCACAGTTGATACGTAATATTACAGTTTTTAAGCATTTTAAGGAAGCCGTCAAACTTCATTTTTTGTCCTAGTTTTAACATTATGTCTTATCATTCTTAACAATATCTTTGTATTTTTGTTTCAGTGTCTTATCATTCCTAACGATCTCCTTGCATTTTTAAGTTTAATGCTTAAATAGGTATATTTGGTATATTACTTTTTAATCTAGTCTATGCTTTTAGTGTCATAAAACTGATTGATGCTCATATAACTGAATTTTTTTTGTTATACAATACTTTGATCTCATCCATAAATTGATGTTGTAATAACCTAGGTCTGTGATATTATATAAATGTGATACCGTTAATTCATTTGAAGTACATGTTGTAAATAATTGTGCCTTTCCGTGGTGTGCCATCAATGTCAAGGACCACAATGGAAATAAGGGAGAATCCCTTTTCCCTTTTTTGTGTTATCCTGGTATTGATGTGCATAGCATGGTTTATAAACTTGTGTATACATCTAATTATCTGTATATGTATGCATCATGTTTGTTTTAACCATGTTTGAACATCTGTGATATACTAAAATTAATAAATACTTAAAATAAATCTATCTATCTAAATCTATCAATGATTCATGACCCTGTCCGTTATTTACGGATACTACCGAACCGTAGTTGTTTCCGTTAACTTCTAATCTCCGATACTTATCGATTGTCGGCTGATATAGCGCTTGACACTTTGTCTGCCGTATGGTTTCTCTTAATTTTGGGCACCCTGAACGTCCAGATAGTTGTTTATTTTTTGGTTGTTAAAACGGCATGTGTCTGTACAGCCTATATTCCATTGCACTTTTTGATGTAATTTTTAATTCCATCCTGCTTTCCTGAACACTATTTTGTGATAAATAAGCTCATATTTCTTCCAAATCCATACTTTTAAAAGGGGTGGGGTAACATAACATGCAATTGCTGGAGGAGTATAGGGTGTATCAACCAAATAAGAACACACATTTGTAATAGACACTCTGCTCCTTGTCCACTCACATTTTGGACTTTGCAAACGGCAGTTTACAGATATGACAACTGATAATGTAGCGATTTGACCATTTATTTCAAAGCTCAGAAGCAGCACAAAAAATCGTCTCTAGCTGGTGATCAATAGTCAAGACTACTTAAAGAACTTTCTTTCGAAACAGCTCCTTTTCTTACTAAAGTCTTTTAGAACTCACTGCGAACTGGTATAGTTCCAGATGACTGGAAAACTGCTATTGTTGCACCTGTATGCAAAAAGGGCCCCAAATATAAAGCCAGCAACTATCGACCGATCTCTTTGACTTGTATAGTCTCCAAACTAATGGAGCATATCATGGTCTCAAACATCATGCGCCATCTTGATAGCAACAATCTTCTCACACCTTTTCAACATGGTTTTCGATCCAAACACAGCTGTGAGACTGAACTATTATCCTTTACACAAGAAATTTTTGACAATCTCCAATCTGGAAAACAAACAGATATCATTGTAATGGATTTCTCAAAAGCTTTTGACAAGGTCGATCATCAACTACTTCTCTATAAACTCATGAAACTTGGTATCAACAAAACGTCTCTATCTTGGATTCAAAGTTTCCTTAGTAATCGTTCCCAATCAGAAGTAGTTGAAGGCTCACGCTCGATTCTTTACCAGTTCTGTCAGGGATACCCCAGGGTTCTGTTTTGGGCCCGTCTCTCTTCCTTTGTTACATCAATGACCTTCCCGACTCTGTTAAAAGTAGGATACGCTTATTTGCTGATGACACAATCATATATCTCACCATCGACTCATCAGTAGACTCTAACAAACTTCAAGATGATTAGACAAAATTAGAAGAATGGGTGCGTAAATGGTCTATGGAATTCAATCCTGATAAATGCGAAATCATAAGAATCTCAAAATAGAAAGAAAAAACATCATCTTTCCATATAAATTACACAATCAAGAACTAAAAACTACAGAAAATGCTAAATACCTTGGGATTACCATCAGTGATGACTTTAGTTGGAAAAAACATATTGAAACTACATGTACTTCTTCAAAAGCTAGTAACACTCTTAGATTCATAAAAAGAAATGTACAATGTAACAACCGTAATATCAAAGAAACTGCCTACAAAACATACGTCCGTCCACAGTTAGAATACTGTAACACCATATAGCACCCATGGCAGAAAAACTTATCATATGAAATAGAAAAGGTACAAAGGGTTGCAGCCAGATATGTTTTGAATGATTACTCTTACCAAAGCAGCGTAACATCAATGCTTGAAATTCTTAAATGGCAGACATTGGAACAGAGAAGAATACACGCATCATTAATAATGTTGTACAAAATATCACACAACCTCGTCATTGTAGACCATAACCACCTGACAGTCTCTAGAAATCTTAACTATAACATACCATTTTCAAGAACACAATATCATAATGAACTCCTTTTTCCCTCGCACGATCAGATACTGGAACGCCTTGCCTTATAACATCAAGGACAGTGTGAATCTTCATTGCTTCACATCTGACCTAGACTCATATATGGACTAATGTCATCGTCCTGTTTTGTATTTTTAACCAAGTTGTATATAGTACTACTTTTACTCTCTTAATACATGTAGCATGTACCATGTAACATAGCATGTAACATAGCATGATCTTTTAACAACTGCCCCGACTTCCCAGTTATGATCAGAAATTGATTGTTGGGAGTATCCCCGTAGATGTAGATGTAGATATGGAGGTTTATTTTACATCGTGTTGATAAGCGGTCTAAACAAAGCTATAGTTTGGTTCAGGGATGGTTATTTTATGATTCAAAAGAGTTCTGAGTGCGTACAAAAGCAATCGCTTCAATGTTCAGGTATAAGTATGCTAAATAGGGGAAAATTGGAAGCAGACCATTTTGTCTAGGGAACATGCGGACCTACACTATGTGTTTGATTGCTGATTGGCTTAAACTAAGTGGATGCATACGGGAATAATTCTTTTGAATAATCGCTGAATGATATATGAAAAGAAAAATCTGGATATAAATTATAATTGAAATATTTGGTATTCACTGACCACTAAAACTGCCCCGAAAATGAGGATGGTGTCATTCAGCTCCAAATTACTGGCATAAAGTATTTGATAAATTTTGATATTTTTATATAGGAATAAGATGATTCTACAAAATTAAATGCAAGTCAGCAGTCGGTGAGAGTTTGGGTAGTCGCACTGGCCGAAAACCATATAATGTAAGTATATGGAAATGTGTTTAGAGGACTTATACCTATGTTGTTTACATGTAGGTATGACTCCACTAAATATTTTTCCATAGACTAGAAACGGGTGCGATTTGGTTCTTCTAGAATCAGAATGTTATGTGACAGAACTGATTCTGAATCGAACGATTCCTTTTCGGAACAAGCTAAGCTCTTCACCGATGAGATAATCAAAACGGCCAATACTGTTTTTTTAAAGATTAAAGCACTAGTGATAAAATGTAACATTGAAATAATAGTAAAAAAAACCGATGCACCCAATTTCTTTCACATGCGAGTATCTAGTGGCTGCACGCTGATCACGTGATTACGGCAATTCTGCAAGAAAGGAATTAATTCCGAAATGTAGAAAGGCTTAATCGAACCCTTCAAAAGTTCTTCTCGGACTCAATTCTCTATTCAGAACTACAATCGCACCCGTCTTGTGAAATTGAAGGAATTGATTCCGAGAACTGAAAAAGCTTATTCGAACGCTTTAGAAGTGCTTCTATGAATCAATTCCCCATTCAGAACTACCAAATCGCACCCGCCTATAATATAATATTTAAGCTCGGTCCCCATACCAAAAAAATCGTTAGGCAATTACACCCCAATAAATCTGTTGAACCACCTTAGTCACACCCAAATATGCCCCTTTTTATATACATAATGTGTTACTTTATAGCCGAAAATTGCGTCAGTAGGACATAAGCCCCTCGTCTGTGGGATTTTTATTTACATTCTGTCAAAAAAATAAATTATTTTATGCTTTTCAGTGAAATACTGAAATATATCAGTGAAATAAAATTGTTATTTCACTGTTTCAAAGCAGTGAAAATATCAATATTTTCGACTCGGATTGTCGTCAAAAAGCATACCGAGCGTAACAAATGCCGAAATACCAAACGACGATGACGTCGTTTGAATGACGTCAAGTGTGCCATGATTTCTGGTGACCTTTCTCGTGTTTTCATTGAAACAAACTCGACAAAAGTAGAGTTTTAAACATAAATTAAACAAAAGAAGTATTGGTATCGATGGAATATTACGTTTATTTCACTTGTGAACACAAAAACTAGTTACTTTCACTCGTGGCTGCATCAGTCGTGACTTTTGGTGCCCACTCGTTGAAGTTATAACGTGATATTACACCGAAACCAACACTTATTCTTTATATATTCAGATAGTATTAGGGCACCGTGATATCTTTAGTGCTTCCAATCATATTGGACCAATCAGCGACCACAGCTATCTTGACCGCAACTTCCCTACATAAATTGACTGACTTCAAGTGCCACCGATTTATTGAAGTCATACCATGAATCTCTCCAAACGAAGATTTTCAAAGGCGCATAACATTTGTGTCTAATTTACTTACGACTAACCCATCTATGTGTGAATGTGCAATTTATTTGCCATCATAATAAGACTGTTCTTAGTTATCATTCACTTATATCAACAAAGACATTTGAAGAGTTCCAATAGAGGTGTTCGCATCTACATTATTGTTATTTTAAATATAGCGGCCAACTTTGGATCGAAGGACTACTTTACTGTTACTGTGCATATTCAAATACAAGTAATTGTTCTTTTAAACGTTTAGAGTATTATAAAATGCACACATACTATTTCTTTAGGGTAAAATTAGTCTTTAGCCTGACTTATATCGTTTATTTATATCTTATTTGTTTCTGACGTACTATGATTCGTTTGCATGTATTCTTACATTTCATGTATTAACATCTGGCTTTTAAGTTTTGAACCAAATTAGGAACCTGTTAATCATCATGCTTTTACAAAAAGCATGCCACTGCGGGTCTGAGTCTATTTCACTTTGTTAGATTAATGCCTTTACTGTTTAATTTGTACTAGGACTAAGCACGGAACCCTACAGTAGTCCTAGGTTCTGATTGGCTCTTGTGGCCACATGATACATCACCAGAAGGTATAGATACAGCATTCGCCCTCAGTTTACATCTTTCCTCACAGGTCAAACTCTGAGAAGCTAAATACTTATGATCTAGCATCTTTCGTCTTATTGTTACAACAATCACCTACTGAATGTATAAACAAATGCCAGTTTTCATGTAGTCTCTCAAAGTAACGACAAACACAGAAATGCTGACTTAACTTAATATATATTGTGTCAACGGTACAGCTCTTCAATAGCACTATACATGGGCTATATAAGTAAACAGAAGTAAGACTCTGATAATATCATGTGATTTCTGATCCTAAAAGTTGTGTTGGTCTTCGTTCAGCCACTTACTAGTACTTAGAGAACTGGATGTTAGATATGTATATATATATATGTTTAAGTACATGTAATGACCTTACCGTTTTTACACTAGCGGGAAAGTACATAGACTCGGTTATTTGCTGTATCTAGTAAACTCCGATGTATCTAGTAAACTCCGATGTATCTAGTTAACTCCGATGTATCTAGTTAACAACGCCAGTATTTCGTATCAATGTTATGTACGGAGTCCTTATATATATGTTTATCTAACGTGCGATGTTTCATTGATGTCATGCACGTTCGTGGTATTGTTATTAAACTACCATGGTCAACTTTTGAGTGTGTTCCAGACTTCTAAATCTCTCAGCTACGTTTCTATGAGCCATCTGATGTTGGAGATGTTGTCCTGTTATGAAGACGCCCAGCATACTTTGCGGTGACTGAGTTGCCATGCCTGTATACGTACATGTCACAGAGGTGGCACTGTGCGTACTCAGGTTATCAAGATAATCATATCCTACTCAAGTACACAGTATGGTGACTGCATTGCTTGTACAGTCCAACCTCTCAAAACAACACATCCGAAGAACAAAAACCTCTCTTCAAAACAGATTTTTTCCCAAAGCAGTGATAAATGAACAAATTAACCTCAATAGAGCGTCTCTTCAACAAAAAAAGTTGATGTTCCCTTTGGTGTTATGGTAGAGAGGTTAGACTGTATATGTGCATGCCACAAAGGGTGGCAGAGGATTTATTCAAGTTATATATCTAGAGAGCTATATAACTCAAGTACAGCAGAACAATCGTATGGTGGAATACTTCTGCCACAACATAAGCACTTAATTATCACGTTATATAACTACATGGTTAGTCACTTAATTATCACGATAAATGTCTGATTAACGCGTTAGTTTTTATGTAAACAGATACTTTTGTCAACACAAAAAAGTGTATGTTACTGCCCACTACTGTAGTCTATTATTCAGATACTTACATAATAATATTTTAGATATGTATTGAGTGGTTAATGTGTTATGTAACTAGATAGTCAGATAAGTATCGTGATAATTATGTGATTAACGTGTTATTTATCATGTTACCTACTTAATGAGAAAACTATTTATTATATATCTATTAAGTGATTAACATGTTATGTAACTCGTTAATCAGATAATTACCGCGACACGGGGCCGGTACCCTACAATATTATGATATATGATGCTGTGCTGGAATATTTTCTGAATGGTTCATTTTCAATACAATAACGTATAAATATTAAAAAAACATGTTTTGTATATAAAATATGCTTATTTAAGATTAAGCTAGATCTGACCCAATGCCTTTGGTGTACGTTTGAATAGTAATATTGCACTGAAACTATTACCAATTATCTAAATGGAAATGTAGTTGTGATTAGGTTAGACCATGACTGTTGTTTAAAACGCCTTTAGGTCCAGGCTTAAATTTACGAGACAACATGCTT